>QVOA01006694.1:0-105743 GCA_014825685.1 Pseudomyrmex cubaensis | reverse complement strand
TCTCTTACTTGAGACCTCTTCAGTCGTACATAAAAAATAAATTATAGATAACACATATCATATCATATCATATTGGGTTGACTCTTAACATCAATAGATTGACTTTTACATCTTTTTATTTTGGACAACTACATCGGCATTTACGTAATGCATATTATTTTATCTAAGCACCTGTAAGGGAGGAAGAAGAGAACGCACTTCCTTGAGAAAACGCACTTTGCTTCTCGTTTAATTTTTATATGCGTTACAATTGATATGTGTTATCTATAATTTATTTTTTATGTACGACTGAAGAGGTCTCAAGTAAGAGATGAAACGTTTCGTGTATTTCCGTTCTTTATATAATGTAATTTTTACTCAGAATATATACTTAACAACCTCTTTATTTGCGTTTGACCTTTTGATTATACTGTTTTTTTCTGCATAGACAAGTTAAAAAACTTACCTAAAATTAAAAACTTAATTCTATTGCTCCAAGGACAGCGAAAGAATTGAAACGCCATATTGTGTTTTTTGTGAAATACTATTTAAAAATGCAGAATATATTTGTAAATTATAGAAATGATCTCGTACAGATATTACACACGCGAAGGAATAAGGCGGAACAGCGTATCATTCACTCGCAAATATAAAGATCATATAAATATAAAGAAAATGCTCGCAAGCTGATTCGCATGTAGCAGGTATTAAAAATATATAATCTGTATTCGTATGACTATTATACCATTATACATATGCATTATATAATCCAAACAGCGTTGGCGGTTATATTTCCACGTTCGTTCTCCTTAATCTATTATTACACAATATTCGTCGAGACATTCGGTCAGTTTTCAAAATGTTTCATTCTCTGTACATGCAAGTTTCGTCAAACAGGCGCTTAAAAGTCGCGACAAGTTATTTCAATTCTCGTATCGTAGACACATGATGAAACAATTAATAAAAATTCAAAAATTTTGCGATGACAGCTACTCGTCGTAGTGCGAGAAGCGATCCATCAGAACAATCCTATTTCTTTCTTGAGATTCACTTGCTTCCAGACTGGAAGCTGTTGAAAGTCTTCTTTGCTCATCCCTAATAGTTCCTGTGATGACAGAATGTATTTTATACACTCGGATCGTAAGTATTCAAGCGTTATATGACACTAACCTGAAAATGTTGTTGGGACAGATACAACTCTAAACGTGTTGGATCGACTCCATCGGGTAAAGGTCTTTGTAATAATTGAGCAGGAGGATATGTACTTTGAGTCAAGCGAGCCAATTCATTTTCTGCACTTAATAATTCTCCTGGATTTCGGCTATTCTGATAACATATATGACACACATAATATGTTTAATATTTATATGTATATATAAATCCCGTTTTCTTACAAAATTTGATAAATCGCGAAACATGCTAGTCACGTATCTATTTATTTATATCTACTATGGTTGTGTAAGTGTACCTCTATGTTTAATTCTGCGATGTCGTCGCGATATGTCCATTCAGGAAAGAGATTTATAAATTGCAATTGTTCTAAACCAGCCCATACTAAATATATTGGAAGATTCGTTGTTTGTGTGTTTCGAGTCTTTTGCCAATATCGTATTGCTAACGTCATCGCTGCTCTTCTCTCTGCTTGCCACCGAACAGTTTTGCTTCCGGATTGATCTTCCGCTTCACTATCAGGCCACCATCCTTGCCAAATCCAAATCACATCTTTGTTATCCAATAAGAATAGAGCTGAAATTATTATGAAAATTGCATCGTTTATAATATATCATAACGAGTAAGTTTTGTTAAAAATTTGGATAAAAACATAATTTTGTCGATTGTGAAAAATTGATGCGCTGTTTCAAGTCATCGTCTGATTTTAAAATATACTTTTAAGAGAGCTATACCTGGTTGGCTTGCTTGATACAAATCATTTTGTAAAAAGGGGAACGGCGTCGTGAGATCAGCTCGATGCGGACAAAGTATTTCTATTGCACTAAATTTTTTAGAAATGCTTGTCAAATGATAAAGTCTCGGAGTGTGATTCTGTATCTCAATTGTTTTCAGTGACCAGTACAACTTTTTGTTCACGCCACATAATGCTGATAAAAATTGATAAAGAAAAAGATTAAGTTTTATAAATAAGCCACAAAAATTACAACATATATTATATATTAGGTTTTAATATGAAGTGTTCTCTTACCATTACCGAATTCTTCAGGTTCCGAGTTTTCTTCAACTTCGCATATTTCTATATTGTCTATGCTTGACAATCCAGTTTCTTCAGGTCGAGTTTCTTTCAATTTGTTTGCAGCCATTAGCGCATTCTACAAAAATACCAAAAGAATATGAGTCTAAGACAAGAACAGAGACAAATATATATGTATTATTTTGTCTGAAAAGATACCTTTCTAATATGATGTAAAGAATTATTTCCGTGCCAAACATATATTTTTCCATTTTTGGTGTCTAACAATACGAATGAACCTCTACTTCGCAATTGTCGAGTGCTGCAAGGGATTTCAATCAAAAATGTCTCAGACTCCAAAGTACCTCGGCAAATATATAATCTCCATCGTTTCTCACGTTTCTCCTCAGATTTCTTACCACTGTGAACTGTCATTCTTCCAGAAAACAAATTTAAAAATGCAGCCGGTTCATGTCCTTGAACAACATAAATCTACAAAAAAAAATAAACATAAATAATACACTATATATACAGTGCATTAGAGAACTTTCTACATGTGTTCAGTGACAATCATGTCTCTTACCTGAGGTCCTCGATTGCTATCTAATTCAATAGTCAATAATGCCGCAGCACCTCGTTCATTCAAAGATGCATCTTGGCCTTGCCAAATAAAATATGCAGTTCTATCACGACCTTTAGCTGAATGTTTAGACGGCAAACCACTGAGTTCTCTACCTGTGAATGTACAGAACAAATTTAGAAATAAATTAATAAGTATATAACCATAAGTGAAAACATGATTAATAAACATGATAATACGTAATTGAAAAGCTTATTTAAATAGTATTAGAATCATATTCCAAAAAGTAAAGAAGTGTAGAAAGGAAGAAAAGAAATCTAAAAGAAGTTTGCACATTAGAAAATGAAATAATTTAAGATAACTTGCAAAAATATCTTCACTTTTATGATAATGCAAAATAAATCTCACCAGTAATCGTAACGGAATATGTCCATTGAACAATATAGCTATCACCAGAATAGAATTGGCCAATAGACGATCCATGTAAAAGCGTATGCGAAAATTCATCGATATGCCATACCATCACACTTGTTGTATTGACAACATATTCTTTCTTTAACTAAAATTAAATCAATTTTTGTCAAGAGCAAGCTAATAAACATTTTGTTTTTAACTGTACATTTGCGTAAGATATGAAAATATCTTTAATAAGCTAAAAGAATAAATTACCTCATTATCGTAGCAACCAGTGCCTCTACCTAAATGGCAGCCTTCTAGAACTAGATCGACTGAAGTAACGTTTGGCAACCACATATCGTCACTATCATCCAACTGCACAGTTATGATACCGTCAATTTGTTCCACAATATTGTCCTTTCGGCCTCGTGTCTTTATGGTACCAGTGACAGTAGGCCAATCGAGAAACTTTTCCCGGAAAAGTATCGTTTCAACATGTTGTGTCAGTTTCGCGAGTAAACACCATTCGGGTCTGTTCTTAGCAGATTTCGCAAGTGGGTTTGTATGCGAATCGTTGCTCCGATCACCGATCATACGGGCAGCATTGATTGGACAAGCGGTACATTCGCTGTAATCATAGCCGTCATTCCACATCTTTGTAGCAAGTTGAGTAGCAATCTTCTTTTTGTCAGTCGAGACTCCTTTACCACTCCAGATGTACATTTCAGTGCCGAAGTCAAACACCAAAATCTTTGTAAAAGACAACAAAGACATCAATGTTACCAATACAATCAAAATATACTTGAAATTTTGCAATTAATTCAATTTGATTACTTTATTTTTATCGAGCATTTCTATCTTGGGAAGTGTAGCCCAAAACTTTTCATGCGGCATTAGTTGTTGGTTTTTCAACTCATACACCATATTTGTGTCGATGATAGCAGATTCGTACAATTCATCTTCATCAGGATGACCAGCCTTAATAACTGCAGGAATATTATACATGTATCATAAAAAAAACATACATATAAATTCACGTATAATGATGTTGAATAAAATAGAATAAAACATACTGTTTAACTTTTCAATATCATGCACACCAAGATAACTCCAAAACTTTTTGACTTGATTCCTCGTACAAGTTACTTTGTCTTCATTTATAACAATAACTTGGGCTGCTTGACAACCTAAGTCCTTTTGTTGTTGAATACTCAACACGATCTCAGCGGCACGAGTTTTCTCAATGATATTACAATATTTCCCTATGTAGTTAAAAATCTGCAAATTACAAACAATTCAAAGTCAACAAGTCAAATTTTATTAACGATTACTTAAAAAAAGTGAAAAAATAGGCACATTTCAGACTAATATTCTTCATTAATGTAATATAAAAACAAATCGCTTGACATGCATTACACATTCCTCAATTTATATTATCATTACCTCTGATTTTGTCACAAGTATATAATTATCACCGTCATTAATACTATCGGCAATAGGCTCAACCAGTCTGACTTGAACGTGTCGTCTTCCTTTAACCAATATCAGCATTACGTCTTTATACGGTTGCAGTTTATTCGCGGATACGTTTGTTTCCGAAACATTTCTTAAAGTTACTGAGCTAAAATCCTCAGTAGAAGCCAAACCGGCAAGAGCCTCGATGGCGAAAGACGAGCTTTTAGCGACTGGAATGTTGATAAAAAATTTGTGTCTTTATTGTAATTTAAAATGTGAAAACTATCATATAATTAATAAAATGTGTCAAAAAAATATAGATTCATTAATGAGAGATTATAACTCACGTTTTCCTATGTTTACGTTTTGATATGTCTTTGTAGTAATATCCGTACGAATTTCAGTATATTCTGATCTTAAATCGGTGCGTGCCGCGAGAACTTTAAGAGGATTTCTCGAGGTGACTCGCCGACGTTGCGCTCGTATGTTCCTTTTTTGCACTAATCTGTTAAAATGATTCGAGTTAGTAGCATTTACATACATTTTTAGCCATTCTGTTTGCTTTCTCTCTTAGAGTTTTACAGCGATAAAAACGAAAATTTACAATTCAGATTGTGGTGTAATTATATCGAAGTCACTTTCGTGTAAATCAAGACATTCGGTTTCGCATTTTTCCAACGATACACCGCTAAAGAAAGAGGTGAACGTTTCGTCGTCCGTTTTTGGTATTGAAATAGTCGGCGATAATATATTCTTCGCTTTACATTCGTCACCTGTAAATTATAATAAACTAGTTTCACTAAATAAAAATCCTTTGTAAATTTAAAGAACTAGATTTTACTCTTTTAAGCATGAAATATCGCAAACTTATATGAGCTTACAAGATTCTACACATAGAAGAAGTTATTTTTAAGCAAAGTTTAATAGAAATTATACTAACCGCTATCATCGCTAACAGGTTCAGAAAAACTCGTGCGTGTAGCAGGAGACAAATCTTTACACGGACTGGTAGGAGTCGACACCGCGCCGTTGTTACATCCTGTAATCGTATTAATTTTTAATCATTATTTCTGCTTTACAAAGAAGGAATTTTCTCGAGCGTAGGAACTTATATTTTTACCTTTTCTCGTTCTGAATCGTTGCGGACGAGGTACTTTCTTCTTTTGACTTGTAACATCCGCCGTACTCACTTTTGGAAGAAACGGCGAGATGACGTCTTTCGATTGAGTCACTTTCATCTTGCCAGCTACAGTGAAGTTGACCGCGTCGGAAGCTGCAATTCTGCTCTTCCAGTTTTCTGTAGCAGATTCCAACTTTTCGAGGCAGTCGGCCAACACGCTTGACTTGACCGGTATCGTGCTCTCGTCCGCGCTAGAAAAGAGCGAATCGTCGCACGTTTCATCAGCTCTGCCACCCGCCACGCGTCTTCTCCAGTTAGTGCTGCCGTTATGACGTAACGCGGCCAACCGATCGGCGATACTAACGCTTGGTGTCTCACTCGTCTCTATCGATGCTAACACTTGTGTCGCACTGCGACATAGTCCTGGTAACGGCAAGCCACGGTGCTGTTTTCGCCTGTCGTCGTCGAAAGAATGTTGACTGACACTCTTAGCTAGTGAATTAATGGGACTTCGTGCGACGCTAACGCTCTTTTCATTGATAATATTATGTATCTCATGACCGCCGGAAGACGACGATGCGTGATCATCATCTTCGTCATCATGTTTTGCAACTACTTCTTCTTCTTCTTCCTCTTCATCCTCTTCTTCTTCTTTATTGATATCCTTTTCATTATCGTCAGTTTTGTTAATCATGTTCTCGTCATCATCATTATCGCCAACATCTAACCGATTCAACTTACCCACCAAAAAATTTTCATTCCATTTGTTGCCGTATCTTTTTGTTGCAAAACTTGGAACTGCGTCAATTTTAAAATTGTCCACATTATCCGACGAGGTTTCGTTGTTTTGAAATATTTTAATTTTATGCGAAGACGTTGCAACTTCGTTTTCAAGAGTGTCGCTTTCTTTAGAAACAATCGTCTGTGTATCGTCGCAAGGACAATGCGAACTAAGTCGTACCATATTGGTCACGTTGGAGTCATTTAATTTTTCGCAAAGTTTAGTAATTTCGCTGCTTTGATTTTGGTTCTCGACGCTACGTGTACTTCCTTCAGTTCTCGATATTCTGACCGCATCATCAACAACATTGGCAGTTTGAACAAGCCTCGAGTGAGGATTACTTTTTAGAATAGAACGTGGATGCACTTCCAAATTCGATGGAGTTGTCAGTTGTTCCGGTTCCTCAGATTCTTTCTTGAGCACGGACTTTATCAATTTTATACCTCGCAATTCTGGGCTTTTGGCACGCGACAGACTTTGTGTATAACCAGTAGAAGACTTTAAAATACTTTTTGGTACATCGTGTTGTGATGCTGTTGCAAGCGGAGGTGAATAAAGTGGTCTCTGATATTCTTTCGAAAATTCTGGAACACAGAAAATTTTACATGTTTTTTTATAGCAAGTTTTATATGAATAACTTTCAATAAATACTGCAATATTATCTCCATATATTACTTACCTCCATCCAAAGATGGAATTTGTTGATTTACACTCAACGGTGATATTCGTGACGCTACTTCGACTTCCTCGGATGTTACAGGCTGTGTTTTATAGCGGGTGGACGGTCGTCTCCTTTGAGTGAATCTTTCCTGATGTACGGGGCTTGTCGTGGCTGTTTCCGCAGTAGCGATCTTTTGATTGAAGAGTCGCACGCGTTCTGCCAAGCTCAACTTAGACGGTTCAGGCTCATCATCTGGTGCTCCCGTAACGTTCAACGCAGCATTGCGCTGATTCTGCAAAACTGCCTCGCGCACTTCTTCAAATGTCACCGGCTGAGTGTTGAATCTTTCACCGCCTTGCGTTTTGCGTTCGCGATAACGTTGCACGCCGTGTGACGATCTCCGCGCAGAGCGCTGAGAACTGTTTTCCGCAGTCGCAACGTTTGCTTTTTCTTGCAAAGCCTTAAAGTGTTGCGTCATTTTTGACACGCTGTTGCTACGACGAACAACGGCATAATCTTCGTAAACATTCTGCGTAGTTTGCCGTCCCTCGTTTTCTACAGTATCTTCCTTTTCAGATGTTTGATCGAGAATTTCTATCGCTTCGCAGTTGCTTGAATCGGCATCGATTTTCACAAAATATGCGTGTGACTCCGTCTTATCCTTCTCATCCATGGTGCTCATATTATTACTTTGCTTACTTTTACTAGATCCTTCATACAACAGTTTACTTTCTTTAATTACACCGGAACTGAAAAACACACAATCATATGTAACTCATTAATATCTCACAATAAATTTGTTAAACTTGAAATTTTTTTTGTTTTAGATTAACTAAAATAACGTTGCAAGCCGTTTATCCGCAAACGTACGTCGCTAAACATACACGACTATCTCCAATTTCTGGTAGCTGTAAGAATCGCTAGATGATCTATAATTAAATTTGGCACGGAATCAAAAAGCCCCACTAAACTCACATATAGCTGTAGCAAGTACAACAGGTTAATCTGTCCAGAGATCTAATATTGCATATGCAAGAAAAAATTATTCTCACGTTGAGAAAGTTGCAACTTGTTTAAATTTCTTTAGAAAAGTGATAACGCAAAATCGTAAACAAGAATGTTAGTGCAATTAAATAACAGAAGTACGCACAAAATTTTATACATATCATGCTTCAATTAATTATTGTTTTGCTCAATATTGAGAGATGCAAACAAACCTATTTGCCATGTAGGAGATTTCATCGGAACAGTCGGCCTCAGTTTCCGTAAAACCGCATCGTTGAGGTATCGGAATACGCGACATGTCGACGGGGGAACTGGACTCGAGAGATCTTCGTTTGGTTAGCATGCGAATCGGATCCACATGATCGTCGCTGTTCGCAGATCGCGCATGACCTACGGATTGAGCTCTTTTTCGTAAAAATGAGTTTGCCGCTAAATCGCGCGCATCTTCGTGATAACGACTACTGCTCGATTGTTTCAATATGGGTCGTACATTCTCGATCTCCGTCGATCGATTCTTCAGCGCGGACAATTTTCTCGGTGAAGCTAACTCTGTCTCGTAACCGCCGTCCTCGTACGAATTCTTTCGGGAAGACTTCAAGATCGTTTTCTTCGGTCTATCGTGCTCGTGCTCGTCCGATTCCGTGCTCGATTTCTTTTTTAATATAGGTCGAGGCTCGAGGGACAAAACGTCGCCGCCGTTAAGTTCTTCTCTACCGTATTTTTTTTTTAATATCGGTCTCACTTCGGATCCCTCGAGGCTCTCGGAGATGAGACTCGCGTTCGTGCTCGCGATCGAGCCTCCGCTCACGTTCGTGCTCGCGACGTCCGACACGATAGTCACATGATGACCAACACTGTTGGCGCGAACGCTATTCGCAAGCTTTCGTTTCAAGATACTTTGTGGCTCTGGAGAACCTAGTGACCGATGAACTTCTCTATCATCTTCTCTAGAGGATTTACGTTTTAATATAGAGGCGGGTTGATCAGGACTCTGATCCCTTTTAACGATCTCGTCCAGCGATGATCGCCTTTGGTTCTTCAGGATCGGCCGAAATTCCGAATAAGTGTTGTCGGCGAATGAAACGTCGGGAGAACAGCTACGACGACGTAATATCTCGCTTTCGTCTAAGCTGCTTCGTTTTTTTAAAATTCCGTGTCTCTTGTGAGAAACTGACGGTTCCGTAACGGATGGCGAGAACGTTACCGGTGATGGCGCGTGTGGAGAACTACCGAACGACGCTTGGCGATCATTTCCTTCGCCGTCGATCACTTTATGTTTAAGAATAGAAACCGGCGTGTGTTTCGATATGGTACATTTTTTTGGCGACATCGACGTTTTTTCGGAAACATGCACGTTTTCGGACGAATGATTCGCACAACTCGTTGCAAATGCGAGCCTCTCCACGCGTTCCATCGTAGCTCGCGTTAGAGCCGTTAACGCGTCCACTCTGCGTGAAATTTCCGAACTAGTTATACTACTACTGAAAATCAAACATCAATATTTCATTATATTAGTTTCAAGAATCTTATTATCTTTGTTAATAAATATATTTATTGATAAAAGATAAAGATATGTAATAGAATATTTCTCCACTCTCTATTTTAATATTGATAATATATTCTGTTTTATAATATATTTATCTATTCTTATTATAAAATAAAATTTATATATATCTAAAGATTGTAACATTCTGTAGATTATAAGAGACAACAATATATATATTATATACCTTGGCTGTACAATCGTGCGCTTTGTATTGGTAGCAGATATGACGGAAGATGAGCAAGTCTTAGAAGAATTCTTCGTAATACTATGCTGAGATCCGATTAATTTCGAATCGGTATATTTTCTACGTGGACTGGTCATTTGAGTTTTTACTGCAGCATTGCCACATGAGTCAGGACTTGAAACCATTTCGGATATCTGGCCTCGCTTGATTGATTGTCTTCTAGAACGTCTTTCAATGGACTCGACTACATATATAAAAATAAAAATTTTACTTATTAAACGTTTCAAAATTCTGAAATTATTTCTAAGCAAATATCTTAAATATTACAAATATTACAAATTTCTATCTATAAAAAAATAAGTTGTTTTTATATATTTTTGCAAATTTATACGTTCTGCATTACTGGTTTTTTAGTTAATAACAATAATAGTTCATTAGATTATATATTTTTTATTTTAATATTTACTTTTATTAATAAACTTACTTTCATTTGAATGATCAACAGGTGCTGTTTCCGCGTGACGTGACCTGTTTAAGTAAGATTTACGTTTGTAGCTCTTATCTCTTTCCTTGACAGAATTCATGGTGACACTACTGTCTAAAGGTGTGGAGTTTTTCTGCATACAGATACATATAAACTTATTTATATTTATATACATATACATATATATATAAAACATAAATTGTAGATATTTGCAACTAATTGTGCATTGTTTATTACTTACTTGCTTACTTGATAAACTATATTTCTGAGAACCAGGAGCTTCTGATCCAAGCAATCTTTTTGATGATAATGTTACATCTGTATAATATAAGAAAATCGTTCTTATTCAAGAATCATATCAAAATTGTAAACAATATTGTATACAATCAAAATTATATACAATATATGTTATACATAATATATTTAATTGTAAAAAGTTAAATAAAATTAATCATAACAAATGAATTTAAAACTCACCACTTGGTGCTATAGAAGCAGCTCGTAATCTAGAAGTTCTGGTCTCACGAATCTGAGTTTTGCAAGTGACAAAACCACTCTTAGGACTTTCCTTGGACTCTATTTTAGATATTATTTTATCATTCTTTTCCACTGTAAGACTACGTTGTTTCTTTTCTACTGTGATAAAAATAAATCATATATTTTGACCTATGTTTGTTTTAGGATCAAATCAAGCATATATAAGTAATTTCTTTTTAAAACACAAATAAATACATAAATATATATGTAAGATTTTTTAAAATATCCTATTATTTTTTATCTTAAATCTTTCTCAAGATTTAAGAAAGATAATGTACAGATGTTAAATACAAACCACAATAAAATATGTGTATAATTAATTACTTTTTGATTTTTTTTTTAAATAAAGCTACTGTATGTTATATCTAAATTCTCAGAACTTACTAATATTTGAAGAACATGTTGCTGCATCTCCTTTAATTGAAGAGTCAATATTTCTTTGACTACAATACTGTATCTCACTATATCGTGAAGTACTTTGGTTTGCAGATTGCGTTGTACCACTTCCTGTCTCATTTGATGAATTCTCCTCACTAGCTGCCATCAAAACTGTGGCACCGGCAGCTACCATTACTAAAAATGTCATATCAGTTGTCAAGTTTGTTCTTGGTAATTCTTATCATCATAATACATATACTATTCCTGTAATAAGTAGTATACATGTATTATGATTTGAAAAATCAAAATTTACCTTTAAAAATTTTCTGTATAAAAATCATTGGAACTCTATTGCAACTCTATTGTAACTGACTTAATTAATTGATTGAATTTGACAGATGCAGATATATATACAGAGACAACCATATGTGTGCGCACATGTACGTAGTTTTGTATGTAAAGAAAAGGAATGGTGAGATCATACACGCGCGCGTGTGCACACGCACATCACACACTCAGAAAAAGAAAAAGAAAGCAAGAAACAGAAAGAGATTACTTGTCAGACAAAAAAATAGCAGATATTTTTAACATTACAGGACAGTTATACATGCACATCAATTTAACATACTCACTTGACAGAACTTAATACACGGTTTCCTGCGACGCGGCCATAATTTCACTCTCAAAAACTTTAGAAAGGAACTTCGGACAATCGAGAGAACGTAGCAGATGACGCGTGTTACTTATGTGACTAATATTTCACAGCGCTATACTTAAATAAGTACTATGTATAAAACAATTACTCCCACGGAACGATCAACCGTGCAATCTGTATAATAAACTTCCGAGAAATATTCGCATCATTTACACCAAGGAATGAAAATCGACGATTAAATAAAAGACAACATATTTTCGCGAGAATCATGTCATTCTAGTGAAACGATAGTGTCAATAGGCACGTTCAGCGCGGAGAAAACTGTGGAGTCGTTGACTTGTAACATTCCAACGTGATTCGTTGGATTTAAAGGAAAGTAAAGGAAAGCACAAGTACATCTAGGTTTGGTTTGGTGCTCTTGTGGTTCAGTGGACCTCTTAAGCTGGTTCATACGCCATTCTATATCTTTACTGCTGATTCATGCTGAGATCGTTGTGCGAGCAAAATGGTTAAGGCCATCACAAGGGATATAGGATACATTCTGATTGGTCAATTTCCTTACGGCTACGTCTTACGTCCTTACGTCATTTTGTGTGTGATGGCCTTTATGCGTAAACTTGTAGGCAATGGGAAAAATTTGCACTACAGAGTCCCTAGAACATAAAGTCTGGTCACTACCGGAACTGGTAAAGTTTAACTAGGATTTCAATGTTTCTGAAAAGAAAACATTATTTAAATTTTATATACCACTATAATATAAATATGTACATTATATACATGTATTTGTGCACAATAGTATTATGATAGATTAATAATTTTACATTAAATTTCTATTATTAATTTAAAGAGCTTTTAAATTATTTGCACAACTTTTGTTATATTTGAATTTGTCTTATGTTGTGTACTATTATATTACTATGTATTTCTATTATATTATGTATACATAAACAACATTATTTCTTAAATGTAATTTTTTTATCTTCTTTCAGGCAAGCTAGATCAAGACGTGAAAGTGAAAAAACTCAAAGAAAAGACAAAGAAAACAACTGCAAAAAAACCAGATGCTAAACAGAAATAAACTTAGAGAAAGAAAAAGAAAAAAACAGCCAAAATGCAACATTGCAAGAAGACAATAAGTAAAAGAAAAATCTGTAAAAATGTTAAATTCGAACTCCGGATCTCCCACTCGCAACTCTCGCACTCACAATCAGACCACTGGGCCGGTTCTAACTTCTAACTTCTACAGGTAATAAGAGCTGATGTTTTGCGGAATAAATATATCAAAATATAGGTATGTGTGTGTGTGTGTGTTGTGTGTCGCATGATGAAAATATTTATTTGTGCAATATTTCGAGCTTTTGGTTTTTTTATATTGTTGAATACAATAAACCCGCACATTGTTTTAAATATATTTGTAAAAATTAATATTTTTCTTTTATTTAAATCTATTCTTTTCTATTTAATTTTATTTAAATAGAAGAGAATAGATTTAAATAAAACTGCGTGAAACTGCGTTCAGGGAGTATTCTATCTCTATCTTTTATTAGATATAAAACAAAGATAGAATGATGCAATAGTGTAGATAACACATGCGCAGAAAGAGAAAAAGTACCCGAGCAGGACAGAAGTATATCTTTTGTCTCTCAGATCTTGCTTACACTTCCCACTCATTAGGTTTGTTCTTTTTTTATACACTAGCCGCACTATTTCACAGTCTATCTTTTCTTCTCCACATTAGAAGGAAAAAGATGGACTGTGAACTAGTGCAGCTAGTGCATGGAAAAAGAACAAACCTTTACTGACGCGGCGCGGCACTTTGACTTTGACTTGGTCTCTGTAGCCATAGCGACCGCGAGGTATGGCCGCTCGATTAACAGTTCGTCGCGAATGACAACTACGCAAGACGGTAATCAAATACGTGGAAATCCGAGATTGTCTGCGTTTTATATTCTGTGAGTAAAGTTAACATTTTCAGATATATTTAGCCATACTTCGAGAAGCAAAATTACCGCTTGTCTCGCGTTTCTTGGGTGACTCAATTTTTGTGTTCTAACAATTCGAAATTAAATGTTTCGTTTGTCATAGAAATGAATTTCGGATGTGTATATACACTTATATTTTTGAACTTATTTTACCAACTTTTTCTGTTGTTTTTCAATAAGAAAGTATTTGATAAAAAAAAGTTGTTAAGTAAAGCTCTTTCATAATAAAATATTTATATTTTAATTAACCTTTTTTTTACAATTATATTTTGGAAAAGTTTCTAAGTATAAATTACTTTATTTTTATTGCAATTGTTTATTGTTTTTATATATAATAGTATAATTAATTAAATATACTGTAAATCAAATAGAATATAATTTTTATATTCAACAATACAAACTGTACTATGTATGGCTTTATTTATTTATCTATTTTGTTTAATATATTTGCATAACTGTCCAAAAGATTTTATTTCCAAATAATTTAAAGAAAAACTATGAATCCGCCATTTAAAACTCAAGTTGCACAAGTTAGGTGCTCCGAAATCCAAACTTATCAAAATTGATATTTTCTGTAACACAAATGTACAAGATACCGTGATGAGTTTACATTAACTGCTAGCCAGATTGAGTAAAGCTATTCTAGAAAATCTATATTCTTGCATGTCTGGTTCAAAGATCGTTCGCGTGCGACCGTAAGAAAATGCTAATCTGGAAGCAACATATATACGGGTAGTGTCCTAGATTTGTACGAACATTTATAAACTGCTGCTTACAAAAAAGCGTTTTGAGAATATCGTGCAATGTTCTAAACAACTTGAACGCGTACACATAAAAGTATTTGTTGAAAAAACAAATCTTAATTGCGTCTTAACATACAGTGTACTAATATTTTACAATATTCTAGTCCTACATATATTTATAAATATCATAAAGTGAAATGAGATACATGATAGCAAATTAAGATTGACGTGAATAGTATATACAAGTTGCTCTACCATCTTGTCAACGGTCTCGAGTTCTTGCAGAATATAGACAGAATATAAGCTATCAAATATTCATTCTATCTGCTATAGAGTCAATACTCCGGATAACTCGTGCCAAGTATTTATTTATACTTCGCGATAAGAAACTCTACATTTACTAAGAACACTATTTTGTATTATAACTGTATACTTATATATTGTTTTAAGTACGTGAATACTCATGTCTTTTGTAAAGAAGTAAACATCGGAGCTTGGTTTAAAAAAAAAAGTTACACAGTAGGAATATTTCTTGCCTATTTAATGTGTCATGATGCGTGATTCAAACTTGCATAAAAAGAGATTTTCTTTTCTCTCATTTAGTAGTTTAAAAAAACAATTAACATATAAAAAAGTAAATTACTTAAGAGCCATGAATTAATTAATAAAAATTGTTTATCACGCGTTAAGTTCGGATTCACTGGAAACATGAAACTGGAAATGAAAAGTTAATAATGTGGAACACATCCTCAACTTGCATAATTATGGCAGATATGAAGAACATGTGACGTCGCGGATCACTGTACTTAGCACCGCGGATCTGCGCCTTCCTTAAAATGCAGAGATTTACTATGTAAAGACAAGTGATACAGAAGTTCAAGCATCTGAGTCTATATACGTAAAAATGAATCGATATATAACTCTGAACCAACTGGGTGATGGAACCTTTGGTTCCGTCGTTCTCGGAGAGCGCATTGATACGGGCGAAAAAGTTGCTATAAAGAGAATGAAGAGAAAGTATTACTCCTGGGAAGAAGCTATGAATCTAAGAGAAGTAAAGGTATGCTTGAATTCACTTGTAAAAAAGTATCTAAGAGAGAAGTCTTATACATAACGCTCATTTATATTTTGTCAAAACTATATCAATATTGATATATAGTATACTTCTCTTTTATTTCTTCTTGTTACAGTCGTTAAAAAAGCTCAGTCATGCGAATGTTGTAAAACTTAAAGAAGTCATACGAGAAAATGATGTGCTATACTTCGTATTCGAATATATGAAGGAAAATCTCTATCAACTGATGAAAGACAGGTATGTATCTATATATATATGTGGTCTACATTAGGTGTATCACATAAAATTAATTTTTATATATTTTTTTCATTTATTCAAACGTTTCGAACGCCGCAGAGATAAACTTTTTCCCGAACCGGTAATAAGGAACATGGTGTATCAAGTATTGCAAGGTCTTGCTTTTATGCATAAACACGGTTTCTTTCATCGCGATATGAAGCCAGAAAACTTGTTATGTATGGGGCCTGAATTAGTCAAGATTGCTGATTTCGGACTAGCGCGAGAAATTCGATCGAGGCCTCCGTACACGGACTATGTATCAACGAGATGGTAAATTTAAAAATGTAGCCAGCAATTGAGAAATTGTACAATGATTCGATGCAATATTTTTGAAATTGTTCAAAGAAATAATATAACAATTTATATCTTTAGTCATTATTATAATTCTTTAAATTCTCTTGCGATTTGTATGTATATTCGTATCACTTGAATCGATTTTCAAACTATACAGGTACCGAGCACCGGAAGTATTGCTACATTCTACAACTTACAACAGTCCAATTGACATTTGGGCGGTCGGCTGTATAATGGCCGAGTTGTACACGTTTAGACCCCTGTTTCCCGGAAAGAGCGAGATAGACGAAATATTCAAGATATGTTCCGTAATCGGGACACCTGATAAAGAAGATTGGCCGGAAGGATATCAGTTAGCTGCGGCTATGAATTTTAAATTTCCGAATTTTACGCGCACATCGCTGACCGTTTTGATACCAAACGCTAGTCAAGAAGCGGTCATACTTATGGAGGACATGTTACAATGGAATCCCATAAAGAGGCCAACGGCTCAACAATCGCTCAAGTATTTATTTATGCGTATGATTATCGAACACACAATTAAGATTTATGAGATTACATAAATAGCAATTGTGGATCGATTTCAGATATCCGTATTTTCAAGTCGGCGATCCGCGTATTGTTAATAGTAAAAAAATTGGCGTTACGTCTCAACGAGAACTCGTAATGAACAAAATAAATCTTCCCCCACCTGCGCCCAAACAATATAGTTTCTCTCAGGAAGATTTTAACAGCCTTGTTCAATCGAGGTAAACTAGATCTTATTGATTTTCAGTTTGATTAAAAAATCCTGATAAAACGTAGTTTAATTATGCATCTCTTATTAGATAAAATAGAAATCTAATACTTACAGAGCGACCGAGAAGATAATGGTTGAGTCCCGACAGCAGTCGCCGGCCTTGCCGTTATTGAATCATAACGATCGCAAGTATGAGAACAACGCTTCTAAGTGGGAGGAAGACGATTTTACCGATCTTTTGGGGTATGTTGCACGATTCTTTTAGACAATTCTTTTTTCGATATACATGTATGTTTACTGTTTTCCTCGATTATCTGATCTACTTTTTCATTTGTCTACATCAGAAGCAAAATTGTCGCGGAAAACTCTAGTGCAACACTCGTTCCCGATCGAGTGTACAAGGAAAATCGTGCCAATTGGAACGCCAATTATCAGCAGCCCGACAACTTGAAACACAGCGGTGTAAATTGGTCTCTACCAGCGTGGCAGGAACCGCCGTCGAGGATGTGGAATCAGTCAAACCAATCTATTCAGATGAAAAACTTGCGCAAAGTTTCAGCGAAACAGCATTATCTCAGTGTGGCTCGGTACGTCGCAGGCCAGAGCACAGATTTGCCATCCAGGTATAAAAAGTTTCCAAAACTAGTCGAGAAAATCCTGATTACGTGTGTGATGTTGATAATCGGCCATCTTTTGGTATGGCTGTACTTCAGACAGAATATATTTTCCGGACATCTGATAAATCTGTTCGAATTTGCGCCAGTTGGAAAAAATCACTCCCAAGTAGAACAATACACGTCTTATGACGCAATTCTATACAGATCAATTTCTATTTTGATTAGAATTATACAATATTTAGTTGCTATGTTATCCAAAAAAATCTTATTTCTATAAAGTATATTCAAATATATTGTTGATTTATAAAATGACTCATTTTGCTAAGGATCTTGTGAAATATTTCGATGTAACAAGTTTGTTAGATTGAAATTTACAATTGCTTATAGAGAGCATAAGTGACAACATGCATGATGTAGCTTGACAATCGTTATTTCGACTAATTTTTAATAGCGTGCTTGTCACGTTCACTGGATGGCAGTAAATGTGTATCGAATACATTTTTTTTCTCAAAAAAGTCCATAAGTTATAATAAAAATGTTTATTTTGCAACACGCTGTACTAAATTCTTATTATTCTTTTTAACTTCTATTGTATAAATTCAAAATATCCAATAAATATCGCGTTTCTGTATCTTTATTGTTCTGCTTCTTTATTGTCTTTTGATTTAATGTTTTTTTCTATTTATTTTTAAGAAACGGGGATTCCGATATCAACCGATCGAAATTGCTATTGAACGGGTTCATCGGTCAGGCAACGTCCAACAAATATGAAGGCTTTACAGAGTCCTTCTGGGGATCTAGGAATAGTATCGAGAATCAAACAAGACAGCATTATCTCGCGCGAAATCGTTATATCGCCGAGCAAAGCTTGAGATTACCTTATCCCAGCGTGTATGGTACTCAAAGTATAAGTAAGTATTTTACGTAAGTACTCATTGCTTCAGAAGCATCATAATGCGATTTTATGCTTACTGTCAATTTTCTCTTTTTGATAGAGACCACCAATAAGCCCATCTTTCAACCGAACTTATTTGGAAATGTTTTTAATACGAAAGCCAGCGGTGGACCTCACGGTCGAACAGACTGGGCAGCAAAATACCTTAAATAACCGTTATAAAAAGTTTTTGTTTTCCATCAATAATCTATCATCATTTTCTTAGACAACTCTTAATCTGTGATAGAACGATTTCTTTGTCGTTCCATTGTTGAGACGTAAATAGAAAGATAACGCGTCTCCTTCCCACGCTGCGGTTTTATGGAAGCAAAATCGCATGATTACATGGAGGCATGACATTTTAAGATAGAGTAGGATCAAGCGATATTATTGGATCTGATAGCATTTTCATATATCTGAAGTTTCGGAAGCTGATTATGTACATTACTGTAAGTTGTCTATGTTATAGTTGATTATGAGAGGGAACATTTAAATTTTTTGAAGAAGTGGAATGAGTGGCGAGACGCGAGGATATATATATAGTTCTGTAAAAGATATACATTATGTGTATATATATACGTTGTAGGTTCTTTGTAAATTTAGTATTTTTATAAAAAAGAATTTTTTTTTTCATAAAAATGACTGAATTTTCAAAGAACTGGTAGCATATATGCAACACGCGCGCATGTTTTATCACATGATTATTTTCTCTCTATACTTATATATATATTTTGTTTGTACATATTAATTAATTATATTCGACATGTAAATGGCATGATTTACGTGACGACTGACATCACACACATCATTGCGTTTCTGCGGGAATTAGATTTTCGAATCATGGAGGCATCCATTGCAAAAAATGTCAATTGTGTAAAGTATGTCAATCTGTACATTCAATTAGTATATATTATATATATGTAATCAACGTCAGATCGCTAGATCATGCCATATCCACGTCAGATACAACAAAAAGCATTTAAATGAAAAAATATAACATACAATAAATAACACACGCATTTCTTATTGCGCGTCATATATAGTACTTTCGGTTTTTATACTTCTGTCGCTATCTATAAGAGAGATCATAATTTATTCTCTCTCTCTCACAAAAGAAAAAAATGATTAAGTTTTTTATATTAATTTAACTTTATACACGAAACGGTAGATCGGCTGCACTATGCAACGCAAAACAAGAGGATACAAAAGGTAAGTAAGAACAAAGGAAATATTTAAATTATTTCTTTCTGAGACGAGATAGATTGTAAAACGCTTTTTTCACCTTTTGAATTATACTAATGAAAAGAATACATCAAACGCGTATATGTGTGTGTATGTGTGATTACTTGAGATATAGTTTTTGTATAGGTACACTATTTATAGTAAATTTACACATACACATACACACAGGGGATTGATACATTGAATACGAACAATAATGTATATTGATTATTATAGATTGATGTTAGAGATAAGGTTCTTTTAAAGTGTGAGTACGTGATTTATGATGAGAATACATTTTTTTCTTTTGGCTACGTGTGTTAAAGATTACGATCAACGTAGCGCTAGGAATACTTCCAAGTATTATTCTATTTTTATTTCTCATTAAATATACATATGAAGAACAAAAACAGAATAATGCTTCGGATTTTTTGGAGTATATGTAAGTACATGTATACTTCAACTGCAGCTACAGATAAAAAAAAAAAGAATCTCGAAAGATTTGAAATTTATATATAGTTGAATGTGTGTATTCAAATATTGCGTTTTCTTTCTTTCATTTAATTAATGCGTGTACTGCTTATATATATTATATGTCTTAAGTTTACAAAGTTTGATTACAGTCTCCTACGTAACATCAGATATGTCTTGAGCAGGTAACGCGCAAAGCTAGAGAGGAAGAAAAAAGAATAAAAGGAAAAGAAGAGAAAACTGAATTGGTGTTCTATATACCAGAGAAAATAGAATTGGTGTTCTATATACGAGAAAGCCAAGCCTTTCTCTTTCAAGAAGTTGACATAACGTCACATTCATACGCACATACACACAAAGTTCACATTTACTAGATGAACATTTTACGTATCAATATATTTGTCTAAATGATATGTATCATGAATGATCGTAGCAAGGAAAACAGCTAACAACAATTCCTAATTGATAGTCGATATTTTTCACATGTATTATATATTTTGTAAAGTCGAAGAAGTGTATTTTTAAATTGGTTTTACGTTTTTTTTTTTTTATAGAAGAAGAGATTCCACTTATTTTACTACTTACAACTGAAATTAAAATTAAAACAATCTTTCGATTAATTTACTCGACATTATTTACTTCTTTTTCTTACGTATCAGTCCAGTCATAATAACACAGTTAGATGTAACGCGTTTCTTCCGAAACTACTTCCAAACAATCTATCTAAATATACGATAACTATTACGCTTAATGTATCATATAAATATACGTATTTTACATATACGTTTTAATTATTCACACATGGAGATATATATAACAACTCGAGACAGAATATACTCATGCTATAACTTCATCAGCAAACATTTTTTGATCGTCAACTATCAATAGTCCAACAATCTATTATTACGTCAAAAACAATAACAAAGGCGTAAGCTAACGTACGGAAATACCTATATATACAGACATTTACGCCACTGCCTGTACAAACGTATCGTTTTTGAAATCGAAAAAACAACAACGTCGCTCTCCGTATTATATCTCTCGTAAAAGTGTTTTAAAGGAACGATTTAAAAAAAACGCAAAAGGCACGCGCGTCATTTTTAATAGAAAACGAACGGTTAAAATCCCACGTATCTCTCGCAAGTCGTTCAGTTTCTGTAATCTTATACCAGTAAGTGCAATATTCGACGAAGTTGTTTGTGATTTTTTGTGCGTGTGTTCAATCTGGTGATATTTCGATATGGACAACTTCAAAGCATATGAAAGTACATGTCTGATGTAGCTTGCGCACAAATAAAATGCTATAATTGTTGTCTGCAAAACAATTGCATTTATAAAGAGCATTATTTATGAAGTGCGAAATTTAATTTTTGTTTGTGAGGAGAGAATGTTTCTTAAAGTAGATCATACAATTTACAAGAATAGTGGGAACACTGTGAATAGATTTACGTGCCGAATATTTAACAAGACACTTATTAAGTATTAATTAACTTAAAAGTTCAATTTAACTGTCTATCTTAGCCTTGCAGCAATTGTTCAACATTTGCATTCTCTTTGACACGCATACATTCTTCATCTCTCTCATACTTATACATATATATATATATATATATATATATATGAAAGCACCAGATTTAACACAGCACGCAAATATGTCTTCTAATGTTGTAAGGTCGCGTTGCTCATTAAATTGGTTACGTTAGTTAAGATCTTTGGTAAGGCCGTCGTCGACGCATCTAGCGACTCTCCTTCGCTCAGTAAGCTCACTGTGTTGTTTAACAATAATGTTGAGCTGAGAATCGTGGTGAGCGTACTAACAGTAGTTTTTAACTTCGGCAGCGCCGTTGTTTTCTTGATGGAAGGCAAGGTGGAGGATATCGTAGTCGTAAGGATACTCGCTGTTACATTACTGAACGCGGTCGTCGAAGTTTGAATCTTCTCTACTGTCGAGCATACATCCTTGATTTGTACATGTGGTCCAAGACAGGCGTCCATCATATATGCCATTATAGATCCAATGGTCAAACCAGTAATGTATGACAGAGTCATGATGTTACCTAACAAAATATCAAAGTTTTCTCTTTCGTCGATTTTCTTTAAATTAACTAAACTTTAACGATCTGCACGTACCTGCGAGTTCCCGATGTTCTTCTGGGACTTTGCTAGGTGCCTGAATCATTGGTATGGAACCAAGTATACCGTTTGTAAGGCCAAGTATCCAAGAGAATAATAATGCGTACCCCTCGCCCGAGAGAAGAGGAGCTTCACGTGGAATTGCGCACATCATAAATAGAGGAATAAGTATGAATCGCACGGTAGAGAAGTAGAGCAGCTGAGTACGTTTCCATTCATAAGGTACCATAGCAAACATCTGCAAAAAAAAAAAAAAAACAAGATTTATTTTATGGTTGTAATTCTACAAAAAGTAATACAAATTGAATATATATAAATTTGCTTTTACCTTGCCAAGTAAATCTGAGAAATTGAAGGCGGCCATTAAAATAATCGGCATCCACGAGCCAAGTTTGCAAGATATTATTTCCGACATGATTCCTGGATATAGAATGAGTGTCACAAAATAAGCAACTCCAATGCTAGTCATGTACGGAAAGATCAATTTAGCCACTTCGAGTCTTGCGAGTAGACCTCCTACAAGATATGTTTAACATTTCAGTTACAAATGATGAAAACGAGATATGTTTATTTCTTACAATTGATAAATAAGCCAAAAAGAGAAATATTTTTACTTTTTATGCCAGACCATGGCGTGCTTTTGGCTTGTGTTCCGTAGGCTCCTCTCATAACTACAACATCTTCGACCTTGTAAGTTGGCCCAGCGCTACCAGATGGATTATCCGAAGGAGCGCCAGGCTCGTATACTGGATTACTGAACGAGAAAGCAGAAGAATACTGTCCAGATGCTGTAACAATCCGAGAATGACCTTTTAATTACAATGTTCTAACAGTTTTTTGAAAAGAATGTTTTTTACTAGATTTAAATACTTTGATTATTTGTGAAAGAATTATTTTTCTTACTATTTATGTCATTGCTTCCACTCGCAGATTCTGCTCCTAACGGACTTGTCTGAATTTTTAGCACTCCGTACTGACCTTTCGAAGGATCACCGACTTGATCTAATGGATCCATCTATATTTGATAAAAAACACAATGCAATATTGAAAAAAATTAACAATTAAGTGATTTTGTAACATAAATAATTTGTTTGTCATAATTTTAATTATATTTTTCCAAAATATTTTATGTTGATATATGATTATCGTACCAGACCGACATCCTCCGTTGGTTCTAAAGTGATTCGATTTCTTTCTTGGCATAGCGTTATGTAAAATTGCACAAAATCGGTTTTTCGTATTAATTGATGTAATATAAAGCACAAGAGAATTGTTGCATTCGACAAACTAAAGAACATAGATGTATTTCTACGATCATCTGGTAGCATAAGTTTCGTTATTATTCGAATAATTGACACCCAAAAACCAGCAATACCTGAAAACGCGTATAAATCGCGAATATAAATATTCTTTTTCTCAATGTGTATATGAGTTTTGAAATTCATTAAATAATTACTCACTTTCTCCAGTCATCACCGCTCGAGTATATTTACTAGGAAGCATTGATGTGTATCCATAAAAGCTCGATTGTTGAACTGTATAAAACGCCATATAATAAATTTACATTCATGCAATATTATTTAACAAGTAAAAGAACTTCTATTTATTTATTTAATCTACTAGAATATTTAACTTAATAGAAAAGTACCTTGCAAATTCTGTTAAATATTTTTTTTGATAAAAACATTTAATAAATTAGTCAAAACTGTCTATATTGTACCTGTACAGCCAAGCGAAACTATTGCGACGGCAATTAAATTGATGTTGTACGAAGTTACAACATTGAAAAGTTGCCACCAAATTTCACAGATTACCACTACGTTTAGAGTGATAAAGGACACCAGATATCCTTAAATTACAAAAATTAAATTATATAATGTTTATTATTATTATTCTCTTTCTCTCAAATTTAGAAAATGTAAAAGAACAGTTCATTTGTCATTTATAATTTTGTCACATTACCAAATGTAATTCGTGTGTTCAGCGACAAAGTCTCGATCAGAATATTATTCGCAAAGACCGCGAAGAAAGCCATAATGATGTAAACGACTGACATGTCGAATACTACGGTAGTTCCTGGATATCTTGCTTGAAAGTAATCTACCGCTATAATAAAGCTGTAACAATGTAACACTATTGTTATTATAAAACAAGTTTCAAGAGAGATTTTTGATAACGAAATTTGATAATTTAATAATCGAAATGTAACGTGAGTTTTTTAATTGCTGTGTCGAAAATTATGCATGAAATTGTGCAGAATAATCATTCATAAAATCTTTTGACTTGACATTAAACACATGCAGATTATATAAAATCTTATCTTATTTATATTTTGACATTTAACACAGTCGCCTTTCAATAATTATATTGAAAACAAATTAATTTTAAATCGGCAAAAGCATGTGTAGATAGCAGAAAGAATTTTTCATTAAATTTTATAAGTTATCAAGTATTGAAAAGCAAAAAGTTACAACAATCTCGACGAGAAAGACTGGTCTGTGATTTGACTCAATTGTCACCACGTGCAAAAGTCAAAATATAATGCATATAATCTGTTGCCTCGGGAGAGAACCTGTTGTAAGGTAGTAGAAACCCAATGCCGCTGATCATCAAAGATATATAAACAAAACTGCATTTGTCGACGGGCGGGGAGAGGTGCGTGACTCCGTTTGAGAATTTAAATTCGTTCATGCCCCTGGCCTTGCCCAGCTGGACGTATCCCCGACTCAGGTTTTCATCCATGTTGAGCCGGCGAGAGGAAGGGAACTCAGCGGACGCGCAAAACTCGAATGATCGACGACGGTGCTCGGATGACGGGGTTCTTCTACGAATCCATGGTATACGAGCACATAAAAACAGTTACAGACGCGTGTGCCGCTTTTTGCGTGTCGTTCACAATATCACGCACCTATAGATACTACGTTATATATTTTTCCGTACTGAGTACGAGGATCTTCTACCGTCACCCTGGAGCGCATGCTTTGACAATTAGAACATTGATTTCTGCGCGCGTCGAGTTTTCTACGCTACTCGGTGCCCGCGGAGTTCTGATACATACCAGTACCGAGCTGTCTGATCGCCGGCTCATTTCCATCCGTGAAGATACACGATCCAGGCAATGCCGCATAGGTTGAAGGCCATTCTGCAGACATTTCATTTTTCTCAGACGTTTTTTTTTTTTTATGTAGATGCTTACATAGACTGGCATATGCTTCTCTCAAGCAGGGGCAAAGCGCCATAATAGCAAAGAAGTATGTAGATGCTTTTGTTGTCTAGAGAAGCACCTTGCAGAGAACAGGGAATCCATTTATGACATGTAAAAAAACTCTGAACAAGAAAATTCGCTCTTTCAAACAATTACGTTATGATAAAAATAAAATTTATAGAGTAAATAGAAGCAACTGATGATGTGAAAGAAGATGATACCTAACTACAGATGAACTTTGATGCTTCTCGCTAAAATCTATTTTCTTTCTTCGATCGCATGATGAAAAGTTGCAAATCTTGATCTGTTTTCTTGTTCATCTCTTTTTTCATTTTCACAGAATTGGCCAATTTATTTCTCGAAATAAATCGAATCGACACTCGCTGTTTACACACCTATAGATACGCGAAACATATAATTTTATATTTGATAGTAAAGCAGCAAAATATATGATGATCTTAGGAAATATTTCTCGCGCGCGTTTTGTAAGAGCACAAAATAATTTCACCTTATATTCGCCATCTGGCAAGTGCGTAATATTAATTACGTATCACTGCAAACACTTTATATATATGTAGGACTGATATTCGCGCGCGAATAGATGATACTAATTGCAAGAAATACAGGAACAAGTCAAACGTAATTTCGGCTTTGCCATATCTGCCTGCTAATTCAAGTGTATCGAAACACGTGGTATACTTCGATAATCGAAATATCGAATCAACGCGCAGCAGAGCAGATATAGCACAGGACAAAACCAAGTCAAAGATAGTATTTTTATCCACTGAGTTGGTTTGTATCGCGACGCTCGGGAGCGGGACCACTGAACTATAATATGGAACGCGCATTGCCAGTGCGAACTGTCCGCGATAGAGAGCATCACAACTAGGATTTCTGTCTTTGTCTCCTCGTCACTTATTGGTTGAAATCAGTCCAAGAGGACTGACCCGTATAAATTTCAACCAATAAGCGACGAAAAGGTATCTTTATTGTAGAACTGATCTAAAATATTCTGCTGCCATCTTGCACGTCAGAAATAATAACCTTGTAGTTTGACCAATGAACGTAAAGATCAGTTTATCAATTAAGTAGTCGGGATATAGATGGCGTGTGAGAAAATATTTTCAGCACAGGATCTTCAGGCGTAGTTCCAGTGCTACCTCTTGACGCAGTATATTCTCCTGATAACTGACGATTTTCGGAGTTCTTAGAAACACGTATGTCATCGAGAGAAGTCTGATCGAGTCTGACGTTCGGCGTGAGGTCTGATCATCTTTTGTATTTTGACGTAAGAAAACCATGTCATTGAACACGGCACACGCAAACGGTGGAGTTCTTCTCCACGCTGGTGAATGGTAAGAATCGCAAAATGTTTTGCAAATGATTCGATTTATTTTAATCGCACAAGATTATTTATCTGGAATATTCTCGATCTCATGACGTCTGCACGTAGTACCGCCATAGCCTTTCCGTGACAATTAGCTTGTTGTCGACATCCGTGTCAGTCGATCAAAATCAGCTTTACAATTACACACACTTAAATCATACAATCATGCAATTTACATTATGTTCAGACGAAATGTCCATTTTTACATCTATCCTCTCGCAAATCTTACTTATGCTAATTCTAATCACTGTACAATTGCATGTGAAAATGTACAATTGTGATAACTGACCTTTAATTGTGTAATTGTGCTTTCAGCATCATACTATTTTGTGACAATGTCACCATGGAATTTCATGGTCAAGAACAAGCTGAATTTTATGGAAAAAAAGAAGGCAGATTGTACTTGACTACTCACAGAATGATCTTCAATGCTAAAGATCGGAAAGAGAAAATGCAATCATTTAGCTTTCCATTTGTCACATTGAGCGGAATTGAACTAGAGCAGCCAGTTTTTGGCGCTAATTATATATCAGGCAAGTGCCGTGCCCAACCAAATGGTAACTGGATCGGAGAATGCAAATTCAAATTGCGATTTAAGAGTGGCGGTGCAGTGGATTATGCGCAAGCTTTGCTGAGAGCTGCGTCAATGGGTAAGATGCGTACAAACGAAATAAGATATGAAAGAAATTTCATGATTGAAGATATACAATGTGATCATACAATCTAGTTTTATGATTTGTACATATAGAAAATGTTTTATCTAGTTTTGTACACATAGAGTATTTATGCATTCGTTATATATTCATTATATATTTGTCAGATATCACAATGTCATTATGCAGGCTGATAAGGAGCTTATCAGTCTGATTGCTTCATAACATTAAATATGTGAACGTGTGATATTCCATTGTATAAATATATTTTATCTGTGACTTTTAGCTCAACGTAATGGCCCACAAGATGATGCACCACCGCCATATGTACCTCCAATGTCTGAATGGTATCCAGCACAACCCTCAGCTTACAGGCCTTCACCAACTGGATATTATGGATGGATGCCTCCGACTAATGTGTTTCCGGATGCTCCACCAGGTTTAATATCAGCTTTATGGTTTTATGTTACTTATTACTGACGCTTGTATAGAGAATATTCTACAGAGCACGCACATCAAAACGCATAAGAGCTAATTATTTTTAGCTATTTGTAATTGCAAAATTTGATGTAAAACAAGCTGGATCATGTAATATTTTGTTTTTTCGGTATATTGCAAAAGTTCCTGTGTATCATTTTCAAGTTGAATCCTGATATATATATATATCTACTTTTACTCCTAATAAAATGAATCAAAATGTTCACATCGACATGAAAATGACACAAACATAAGTTCCGAAAGCTATGCAAAAACTGTAAATTATCTTAAAATTAAATCGATTTTTTAAATTTGTTTTCAATTTGGAGCAGCACGCAATAGTGAACTAATCTTTCTTTTCTAGGAAATACGGTCTTCATGACAGATAGTCCGCCACCGTATCCTGGTATACAGCCGGGATACGGATACGCGAGCGGACCACCTCATCAAGGCGCCGCAGGTGCAACAGGACAGCCAGCTACTCCCGGATGGGCCAATCCCAATTACAACGGTCAGCCGATGTCTAGAGAAGGTGCGTATCCCAGCGGTTATGGGCAACCACCTTATAGTGGGTATGGACAACCGCCTTATAGCGGTTATCCGTCTAATCCGCCACCATACTCGCCGTATCCGCAAAGTGGCTATACACCACCTCCTGGATCTTATCAACAGCCAGCACCTTACAATCCGTATCCACCTCAATACTAAATTGTAACGAATGTACAGATATATCTAATTATGTGCCTGTGTAAATTAAGTTGTCAAATTATGAGTTATGAAAAGTATGATATTTAACGCTTCACAGATGTTGTCACACGTAATGATGTTACTTCGTGTATGAATATATGCATAATAGCATTTAGGAAAAAAGAAGCAACAATGCTCTTCCTCTTTAGATATCACTTTCTCTTTATATATCACTTGGGAACAAAAGAAAAGTAAAATGCAAAATAATATATATAATATCTTAACATGTTCCGTGCCGTATCTTAACATAATTTTCCATTCACGTCGATAAATGCTTTATGTCCTTTACTTAATTTATATTGTATTTATAATGTTACACAACTTATGAATGTATAATTTTATAATAATTTTATTCTGTATGTGATAATTATATATATTAATGTATCAATGTATGATGTAAAAGACTTTTTAATGGTGGAAATTGCGAACGGCCTGAATGGAAAGTTTATTTTTATGACACAGAATGTGTTAAATATCTATAATAAAATATAGTTTATGTGTATATTTTTCCTTTGCAATGCAAATAATACAAAAAATTACATGTTATTATCATGTTATTATCGTGAAATTATAGTGCACATTATGTTAAACAATCTTGTTTTTGATATATATACAATATCAAGTATTATATATATCGATTTTATACATATATATAAAATATATGTATATATGTATATATCTGATATATATTTGATGTACATATATTTTAAAAAACAGTATATATAAATATACATACAATATATATTTACGTATAACATTAAATATTAACTGAAGATATATTTTGCTGTTTTTATTTAAACCTATTAATCTTTAAAGGTTTTTTTACTTATAATCTGACACTATTATTCGCGATTATTCGCTAACCTTGAAGGTTTTTGGTATTAAGTAACACGACTCCACGTAACACCAATGTGAAATAAAATTTGCTTTCACTTCTCCCAGTTATTATATTCTAGTTGTCAGTAAATAGTGAGAAACACGGCGAGATACATAAAGTTTTGGTGTTTTCAGCTGTTCTTAATTCATATTTAACGCAGTTATAAATTATACTTTATGAGCGCATGTGCGAGTGCATCAATCAATTATTATTTTACGTTTTTAGTTTAAAAAGTAGATTATATGTTAAAATTCCCGGTGATAGGAGATAAAAATCCTTGTTAATATCTCACTATTTACAGGCATTACGCAATGACTTTAAATTAATTGTCTCATATAAACTTTCTTACTGAAAAAACTACAGACAACAAAAATTATAAAGTTACAGTAATATTTAAATTTAAAATCATGCTGAAACAAAATAAATGCGTCAATACGTCAAGTAAAAATCATGTTTGTACGTATTTTACTAATAATAATGTTATAAATAGAATATCTATATATATATACGATATATGTCTATATCCGTATATATATACTATATATAAAGCAACGCCATTGCATTACATTTTTTAATGACAAAACGTAATATTAAATTTTTAATAACAATGACATAAGCGGTTTTTTTTATATATTTAAACTTTTGTTTACTGAAAATATCGATAGAATTTATTAGACAAATGTACAGACAAAATTCTGTTACAGTAAACACATATGTTAACATTATTACCTGAGAACTCCGTTTCTTCTGTAATTGAAAAAATATTGATGACATTTCTTCCATGAACATCGCAGATTTAAAATTAAAAGTTTGTCATTGAAATTTAGTGCGATAGCGTATGACATATTGTTAATCTGTGTCTCTCTACACAAATGCATTATTCCACAAGTTCTTTGTTTTATTCATCAGATGCGAAGGCTGCTGAAGCTGCGCAGAGCGCATATTATGATCCTAGTAGGCCTCAATGCGCGTATGTTCCACCACCAGAATATTATGTAAGTATTCTAGTTTTAGATATGTATCAGAAACAATTGTTCTCTCTTAAATGTCGGAAACTTATATCCAATTATTTAAAACATACACTTTCTACAAAACTTCTTTTAAAAACACGTACATTATTTTTATATTTCTTTGATTCTCTCTATATAAAACCACAATTATATCTCATATAAACTCATGTTATATCGTTGTTTTTTTCTTATCTCAAGGTATCTTGTTTATCTTATCAAAATGGAAACGACAAAATTTTTGTATCAGACGATAGCAAAACTGATCTTATTGCACTTGTATTTGCGTACACACTAAAGAATACTATAAAATAAAATAAAAAATGAATTGTATATTATAAACAAACTATTTTTAGTCTTTTATAGACAGTGTATGTTTTGTCAGCTATAATTGCATGATAATATATTTCAAATAAATTTCGTCATAATTTCCGTAATAACGTTGTGTCATTGTTTCAGGAGAGTCCACCGGCTTATTCGAAAAAGTATCAGTGAAAAAATGTACACGTTATTCAAAATTTATATGAATGTAATTGACACACATTCCATTTTAGGCAAGTATTGCGAAATTATACGCTATCGCGCATTTTAATAAACGTAAGAAATTACGTTTGTAAAATAAACATTTTTGAATTCAGCTGCAAATTCAGAAAAACGGCGAAAGGTGCACTACTACTTTTCTCGTTATGCGATGTTAGAGAACACCGGTATTAGTGCAAATATTTGCAACGATACCACTATGTATTAATAATAATTCTTTATGTGCATGTTATTTCTCGGAAAATAGTATTATATTGTTTCACACGAATCTTTATGTCTAAAATAAATGTTTAAATATGTAAATATATAACAACATGTGTGAATTTATTGTAAACTCACACACACAAATTTTCTTTGTTTTATTAACAATTATAAAAATATATACTTATATAATATTGAAACATCTCTCACACGAGAGAAATAGCATCAATATACATTGTACGCAATATTTTCTGTAACATTTACAGAAGATATAAAAAAATAACTTCTCAGAATCCCATCCAAGTAGTTAATAGTGCGTCATAGATATATGCTATATAAAATGTATAAATATAAAAAAAGCTAGAAAGTCTATCCGTACTCAGACGTGACTGTTAGACTAAGATTTCCGTTTTCGATGCGAGTACCATGGTACCATATTCGAGTATCCAACAATACAACGTCCGCCACGTCGACGGTGAATGTAAAAGATTTACATTCGCTCTCACATTCCGGCGTCGGAGCCACGGTCCATGTTTTACTACCTATTATCTGAGCTTGCCACATAAGTCTTGATATGTAATCCAGCTACAAAAAGGAATTAGATGATATTTATAAAATGCTTATGAATCGGTGACTTTTTGTCGCGGCGTTGTTCGCGGCTACAAAACTCACGTGCATAACGGCACCTTCTTCGTAACCAAGGAAGATGTAATTGCTGTACGGAATTTCCGCGTCCTCCGGCAAGAAGTGAGGCACGTTGTAAAACTCTTTCATGGCATCTAGAATCTGCAAATGGCAATTTTTCCAGCCGACGTACCAGGAATCTTCGCCATTTCGATGTAATGCTCGATCTTCGCTCATTGCGAATACTTCGCGCAAATTCGCAAAGTTACTCTTGAAATGCAAAAACTGGCATTCCTCTTCCACCGACTCGTAGGCACCCTCCGTTGTCTCGTATAAATTTCGAAAAAATTCCAGAGTGAATTTTTTACGTGCCGACCAATCGTAGGTCGCATTTTTTATTATCATAGGTCGGGGCGAATAAGAGTAAAAACGAAACTCTTCTTTGGTCAAGTTTGGCAAGATTAACGGCGCTTCAACGCCGCGGCAATAATCGCAATTCGATATCGGTCTTGTAAATTCCCATATGAGATAATTATTCGGCAATAAGCATCGAGTTCCTTGAAAGCTCTTAATTAAATTCGTATAAAGACATCTGTTAAATATACTATAGAAAAATGGCACTAATAGTATCACCAACATTTTTTTTGAGAACATTAGAAAACTGGGATTCTTAGCATTTGCGGTAGAAATCGCAGTAACGGATTTTAAATCACTTATCGTAACTCCATGTTGGATGTAACTTTCAGTTAATTTAAAAAACGCTTTTTGGATTATATCTATATTATTTTCTATCGTTGCCATTACAAAGAAATTAAGACTTCTTGAGTTTTCAGTCGGTTAATTTATCGTTTGGAAGAAGACAATAAGTTACTTATATATATGTATATAATCGTAACTTCCACAATCATAAATATAGAAACCTTGAATTTTTAAATGTATTTCTTGTTTTGTGACACACACTGAAGTAATTCGAGCGAGTAATTAATATTTCACTCTTGTTGTACGTATTGCTTGTTATAATTTTCGAATTTTGACGATATTTAATAGTAGTGATATATAATTTGCTATATAGTCACTTGTTAATCATATTTTTATTTTTAGTATTTTCCTTTTCTGTTTTTTCTAAATGCGCAATAGTGCAGTTTAAATATATATATAAATATATAATTGTGTTCGGATCATCTTGAATATGCGTGAACTTGTTTACGTTGTCTCAGAAGAGACTTTAGAGAAAATATTTATTTAAATTACATATAAATTTCCGTAGTTCCAAACAGTATTTCCGCTGCACTATTTTTCACAACTGTACAGTGCAGTAATTTACACAGGATAATCCATGCAGGATAATTCATCAATTCGAAATATGAATAATAAATAATATCCACATTTACACGCACAACATTGTGCTCGGCCTTGAGCTACATACGCGTGACTGTCAGAGCTGCAGACCGTCTATCGATTACACGGCGGAGACTTTCATCTCCCGGTTGGTGGGGATTCTCCTTCCAATGGCATTCATATCCGCCTTCTGAATAGAAGATTTCAGTCTCCTGTAGCCGCGACTAAGTGTTTTAACAAGACGTTTCCTGCGTCATATGTTCAACAGATGTGCTCGTTCCTCTGGAAAACAGCTTACGCATCGACACATACACATAATAATATTCCATGCACGTGCACTCTCTGCATACATAAATGATTCAACAAGTATTTCATTTTTTATGGAATACACACATACACACACACACTTCTAGTAGAGTATAAAACAGCTATTAAAAAGATTATAAAAGGATTATAAAAAACAAAAATCTTAAAAGTATTTATTTTATCAAATCACACAACGTAATGTACAGGTCTCATTCAAACCGATTTTTAAAGTAGACTTGTCGACGGACAGTTATTAACTCCACATAGAAATGATTACAAAGTTTGATTTATCTTATTTACGCGGTTGTACAAGTCTGACAATATAAAATCTAATTTGCTGCAGTTACAACACTAAAAAGCATACATAAATTTTATACACAATAAGTTTTTCTAAATCCTGATATAATAGATTCGGCTTGGCTTTCTTTTTACATTATTTTGCTATTAGGCCAATTATAAAAAAAAAGTTGGAAAGATTATTTTTTAATTTTATTTAGTATGATAATATTCGTTGTTATTTTCCTGTTAAGTATAAGTGAAATATAAACGTGTCAATTTATAAGTTTTTTTCGCTCGCAAGGCATTGACTGTAGCTTCACTTCAATGATAATATCGTTTTTGTTGTAGTTCGTGTTATCAAAAAGAAATACGTATACAAATATAAATGTACATATGCAACCCCCTCTACAGTAAAAAAGATTTGTATATTTCGTTTTGTTGCAAAAACTACAACAAAAAATAAAACCTTGTTAAAGCTGAACAAAGCTTTAACAAAGCAAGTATCAAGAGTAGATCCCATGCAATCTCTTGGAATTATTTGTATAGATAGGATAACATTAAATTATTTGATAACCTGAGCAAAAAAATTATGAAAATTTCAACTAATCGTATTGTGAACGAATAACAGTCACTTAAAAAACTTTCCTTAAAAATGCACACAATAATTTTACTTCAAGTTAATTTATACTCGAATTTTATAAAGAATGATCGCTTTGGTGAATTTATAATACATCAACAATGTAAAATAAGATTAACCAAGTTATAAACTGACGTAAAAAATAATGATAATATTGTGTAAAAGTACATTTGACGGAAGTTGATTATTAGCATTGCGCCTGCTAGTCCTGAAAAATAGTCCTATTTTACTATTATTAAATTTTTCTCAAGTTACTTGATTCAATTGTAATTTTATATAATATTCAAAATGTATTAAAATGTTAATTACAGAAATTTTAAAAATAAAGCAGCTTTAACCAATGATTTTTGTAGATTTTAAATAAACTATGTGGATTCTACAAAAGGCTTGCAGATATCAACGATAAAAAGAAAAAAATTTAATTGTAGTTCAAACATACAATATTATCACATGTATTTTTAATCATGGAAGTTTTACTAATCACAGTTCTTGTGTAAAAAAAACTGTCTAACTTACATTTACACAGTTGTGTAGAAAAATTCAGGATATACTTAAATGTTGACTATATGAAAATACGAAAAATTGTCGGAGTGTGATTGCATTTTTTTTTCCCAATAAATCAAGACTAGTCACCTTAATTAGTTTCTTAGCGAGATAGACTACATTTATTGGGCGTTCTTGATAATGCGCAACTCAGAATAAATTATTACTTACTGGTAGAAACGTGTGTGACTAGCTGACAATTTTTGTGTCAATGTAACAGCAGTAATTATGTCATTGTTTACACCCGATTAAGTTTTACTCTTACAGACATTGAAATTTCGAGTTACTATCAATCAAAAGTAACACCACTTGCCAAGAATAGCGTCTTTAATAGCAGATATGTACTGCGCAGGGACCCAATATATCCAATACCTTGATGCTTCGGTGGTTCCTAATTGTATTGCCTAAAAATCAAAGATTCAATATAAAAATACAGTTGACATGACGATACTAAATTTGAGAACAAAGCTATGTACACACCATAATATGATATTCAGGATGATCATGAATAGGTTCGCTGTGAACACCTTTGATTGAATTCATAGGTATTTTATCTGTTCTGTCTTTTGTACCAATCCACAACTGATCTTGTTCCAATTTAAATGTTAATCTAACTTTTCCACCAGACTTGTTTAACATTCCAGCTAATGGAAATTCAGGCAGAGGTTCCTGTATAATTAGATAGTTTAATAACATTACTAAAGTACAACAAATATTAGAACATACATGCACATGTGTGTGTAATTATAAAGTAGATCTTATAATATTTACACAACCTTGCTATCTAATATTCCTGGCATCACATCTTCTGGGATACCTTTATCTAAGACTTTTCTATGTATTTTTTGTTGTGAAAGAGGTTCTTTGCTCACTGAAGAAACAGCTTCATCAATGAGGTCTTGTTTTGTTGGAATTGACACAGCCAATACATCATCTAACTTTGATCCAACTATCATGACTTTGGCACCTTAAACATTATACAATAGTAATATTTTTTATGACTTATATAAAATAATGTACCTATAAAATATAATTTTAAGAATGATTGTCTTAATCAATAACTTTGTTACTACCTTTTGTTACTCCCAAGTTCCTAAGAGTCTGATCATCTTTGGCTAATCCTTTAAACATAACTTTTTGCATTGCTTCTGGTACTGAAATGATTTTTTGCAAATGTGTTTTCAGTTCAGCAACTGTACTATCTAGAGCAAAATTTACACTAATTTTCTGTTTGTTATAAACCACTGTAAAATTTATATTTTCCATAGGTGATTGTTGTTGTAAATTATTTTCAGCTGCATCCTGTGATTTGCTGTTTGTTTCATGTTCTGTTAATGATTCTTGGGTTTCTGTTGTTAAACTTTCAGTAGATTTTGGATTTGATGTCAGTTCTGAACAGGGGGATGAATTGCAACAGCTGTCATTGTTATCATTCTTGGCAGTATCTGAAAAGACAACAGATGAATATATTAGAAATATGAAACTAAGCACTGTCTTCTCTTCTTGATTGATTTCTCACATATAACCACATAATAATCTTTTTTTTTTTTGAGCTAATGATGAATCAGGCAACAAATTATAAAGTATTCATTACAAAAACAAGTCACATGCAAGTGTTCTCTGACAGTGAAAGGTTAACTTTTCGAGTTGCATTTATTCGAGATATATACACATTTTCAACTTTCGATTGCATAACGTACATTGCTGCATCGAAATCAATGGTAATTTATAAAAATCCACGCTTAAACAAACTGATATAAACGAAAAACATCGATGTCAGAAGACTAATCTGACATACACAGACACACACCATATATGTAACAGAGCATTCTGAAGAATCATCATGACCTAGCTAATTGCTCGTCTTGTTCCTCGCACGCTCAAGAAGAAAAATAACGGAACGCATATAAAGAAAGCAACCGTACGTAGAAAATCTTTACGAAAAGTAAGAAAAATAAACACGGGATTTTGCACATACCTACGTACTCCATGTTGAACCGTGCACCGTTGGCCAATCAAAATTATCACAGAGCTGCTACACACACATACACACAGCTCCGCAATCTAATGGCTGCGTTCCAGCCAAGTTATTGTTAGTAAGCACTTTGTGATTATTACTTGTCATTGGCACAACTTTCACATTTGCAATGTATCCAGAGGAATAAACCAATCGCAAATAATAAGCACAAAACGCTGAATCTTGCTAAACGCGGCCATTGACTTCTGTATATAGGATACGAAAACGCTTGCCGCGCAACAAAAGTTGCGATCAAGGATCAGTCTCAGCATCTTTGATTAGAAGCAATTTCAGAATTTGCTGATTTTCTTAATGCTTATGTCGACAATAAAAGTTCGAGATCTCGGATGAGTATATTTAGCCAATCGACCAATAAGAATGCAATTTTTCTCTTTAAAGATCTCGGATCACTATTTTTAGCATCGTAATCATATACTCTTTCAATCTTACACAGTCATAATGCATACATAAATATCTTGTTTTAAAAGCAGAAATTATCTCAAAAGAAACTCTTTTCTCTCTTCCTCTCACGTTAAAATATATATATTTATTTATATCAGAGTGTACTTTTGTAAACAAATCATGTGTCCACAGAAACATATTCATCTAGAAACACACATTCATTCACTGCATTTGTTTAATTGTGCTGAAAAAATCCGAAAGTTTTTATATATTTATAGATAGATGTTCACACACACCAAAACAATGCAACGTCCACTCTTATAATTACGCGCGATCACGTCCACGACTATAAGTCAATTGTTTTTATAAGTTAAAGTATTAACGTATGCCAAATATTCGTAAACAAATCTTCGGTACAGTATAACAATACTTATGTAGAAGTATAGTTTTTATACCTAACCACGAGAGTTACTTCTTACAATAACTTTATCTATTTACAATTAAATCATTTAAGCTCCTCGTCTCCACTTTTCTCCGTTACTGAACTTTGTCATCTCCCGTCCGCTGACTCCACAAGTGCCAATTCCTACGCGACCGTTCACATTTTCCGGTGTTGCAAAGATACTCTTCTTTATAACGCCTTTCTTCGAAGACTACAAAGAATAATTAAATCTTATGAAATGCACTTTAAATATATATATCTTTGAATAGCACTAAACATACCTTATTAGTAAATGCTAGCCACTTGTTTTTTTCCAACTCACGTTCTTCCTCCAACTCTTTAAACCGTTGTAATTTTCTCTGTTTCTTCTTTTTCAAGTATTCTCTTTGTTTGTTTGGATCAGAGCCTGCAACCGCAGCTGCTTGCATCTTTCTGTAAATAAATAAATTTATCAAATGTATATAGAAATAGATCCCATCTTTATCACGATGTGTAAGCTGACCGAACACTGAATCGTTTCGCGAGAGGAGAAAGAAGTTCGTTTTCTATCCGCCATTTTATTACAGTTATCAGTAACCAACCGATAACACAGATGAAAGAAAAACGACGTATAGAAAAGAAACTTGATTTTTTTCTTGTCAAACGGATTCAATATCGGTCAGTATACAGGATACAGTTGAAGAGATGGAAAATTGATCTAAAAATACACAAACATTGTTAAAAAATACAAAGTAAAAGCATATCACGTATAAGTATCATGTTTATGAACAATATATATGTGCCATACACGCTATATTACCGAGATGTTGTACATTACCAAAGATTATTTAAACAAAATGTATAATTATATCTTTCCAAAGTTCTACTCGCGCGCGTATACTTTATCATATAATCAAGATAATTTCTTAAATTTGTTACCAATAATTATATCAGTTATAAAATATAGTTTGTGAAAAGGATACTGGATAAATCGAACAGTTCTTGTTACCTCTTCCTGGAGCCCAATAAACAGACCACATCACAGGATAAATGAACAATTATGAGCAATTTCAGATGGAACACCAATGATGGAGTTTTGTTGCCAATTCAGAAGAGGGGCAATGAGAAAAATAAATGATTAGTGATTGCTTTTTACTTTTTGTTTCTCAAGAGAAAAGACAGACACTTGCAACAAACATCATATAAAGAAAATATTACATTTGTCAATAATAATAATAATTTTCATCAAAGAATAGAGACGACTTACTTCGATTTTTGATCTGCCCAATCTGATGCTGGCCTTTTAGCAACAGACTTTAATTGACTAAGCATCGTGACGTCGGTATTCTTGTATTCATTGAATGTTATATTTACAACTCCATCTTCACTTATTGAATCTATAGTAGCTTCATAATATCTGCAAAGTAACAATTATTTTTATTAAAAACTGCAAAGTGCTTCATTTTCCTACAGTTTTTAAAGGACAATTTTTTGGATATAGTTATATTAGTACACAAATAATTGAATAGTTAATACTTGCTTAATACTTTTGGCCGTTTCTGCAACTCTTTAATATTTAACATTAAAGCTTGGCTTTTAAAATACTTTAAATTCAAATTTAAAGTATTTTAAAATAAAACCCATTTAATATTAACTGAAAAATAAGCAATTTAAAAAATAAAATGTCATAATAATTTTTTAAATTCCAATTAATTATTAATAATTAATTTTTACCAGCACTTCTATATATTACATTGTTTCTGAAGTTTTAAAAATAATGGCTTTAATGCTACACAGAATAGTTTTAGCTTTCAAAATACATTTAGGCTGTGTTCCAAAATTTACTACATATACTGAAAATAACATGTGATATAAATTAGAGTTTCTGTACTGCTAATAAATTTAGGAATACAGCTTTATTATATCATAAAATTTTATGTACACATATATACACACATAAATATATATATATATATATATATATTGTATATAAATAAGAAATTCCACTAAGATTTATCTGTATACAGTAATCTTAAATATGATACTCACTTGCCATCTTCACTCCAAGGTGCCATACACTGATCACCAACCTTCCATTTATTGGCTAAAACTGCAAGCAAAATAGGATCTTTAGCATCCATGCCATTAGCTTGTCTTTTTTCCTGTTGTTGTGACTTAATTAAATCATGTGTCAGCTTTATTACTTCCTTCAGATCAAATTTCAGTTTTATCAACTCCTCGTTATCGGGATCTGTTGTGAGAGCTGCTTCCACCTGCAACGCAAGAAATATAGCAGTACAGATTAATCGCTTATCGAGGTTAATAAGAAACAACAAAACTTTTACCTGCTGGAGCTGTAGCTTGTAATTTTGCAAATCGTCCATGATGTATATATCGATCAAGAAACGAATTATTCAAAACCACGGCGACAGATTTGCCTTTGTTCTTCTTTTGACCTAAAATGTTACAAATAAAAACAAAATTTTCTCACGAAAACGCCCGATATCACTTTTAATACGTACCTCTGATTGATGGTTGACAAACGAGACAATCCACAAATTAATTTTATAGTAGACTGCTAACTGTGATGAAATATATGGCCCTGGAACTAGAGAGCCTCTAGAGGAAAAAGCTGCCTACTAAACTATAGAGTTTCTCAGAAATAGTCGCTTCTGATTGGAGGAAAAAAACTGTGACGTAACGAATTTGCGACTCTGAAGAGGACATGTCTGAATTACGCGCATGCAATCTACGATGCTGTTATATCAGGCTCTATTTATATATTTTACGTCTGTGGTTAACCATTAATATCACCTTGAATGCATATTACAAGAATACAGAAATATATTACTGATAAAAAAATTATTTTTTAGTACAACACAGCGCATGTTCATATACTGTGATAATAAACACTTTTAAGTGTGAATCGTGAGTGCATTTTATATCATTATGTAATATAATAATACTAGAGTAAAACAGTATCTTGTGATGACAGTTTGAGAGAAACCATATAACAATTTGTGCTGTTTTAGAATTAGACAGTTTCAGTGATGGAATATCCGGTAATTTTGAAAAATAACAGCTATAACAATAGTATTTACGCACACAGCACTAATATGTAGTTAGACCTGTAATTTAATATTTTGTTTTGTTTTTACTTGCATTTTTACTGATACTGTATTGAATTGCTTGATAAATATACACTAAATTTTGCACATGATTTTGCAGATTAGAAAATTAACAGCTTTTATTGTAACATGTTTCATTTAATGATTATGTTTGCTTATTTATCTATTCCTTTTAAGAGCGCCATGTACGGTTCTTCCAATCTCGAATCTGAAATAAATCCAAATGTTCAGCAATGGTTTTCCATGGTGGACAGAGATGGAAGCGGACGTATAACAGCTACTGAATTACAATCAGCATTAGCTAATGGTCAAGGTGGTACTTTTTCTGACACAGCATGCAAATTAATGATTGGTATGTTTATATAAACTTTTGGTTTTTTTATACCATTAATTTAGACAAATATAATTTGTAAATATACTTCTTGACAGTTAAGATAAAGATATAAAAAAAGAAGTTATTTTATTTGATTTACAGGCATGTTTGACAAAGAGAAGAATGGCACTATAAATGTATCAGAGTTCCAAGCTCTCTATAATTATATAAATGCTTGGCTTGGTGTTTTTCGTGGTTTTGATCATGATAATTCAGGAAGTATCCAGGAAAATGAATTAAATGCTGCTTTAACACAAATGGGTTACAGACTCAGTCCAGAGTTTATTAATTTTCTCATAAAAAAGAGTGATCTTAAAGGTCATAAGTCTATTACTGTTGACCAGTTTATAGTATTATGTGTACAAATACAAAGATTTACAGGTAATTTATTTTCTATAAATTTAAGAAATAATGAAACTTTAGCACCTGTTTATTAAATTATACTACATGTGTGTATGTATCATGTTACAGAAGCATTTAGAACAAGAGACACAGATCAAACTGGGACAATAACTATTGGATTTGAAGATTTCTTAGGAGTAGCTCTTAGTTGCAATATATAATAAGCATATATTTAAGTGATTCACACACTTTATATTATTAATTAATTGCACTCGTATGCAGGGAGAAAATCACTGATACAGCTTGCACCACAAATTATATTTTTCTATTTTAGAAGATAAAACGTAAAACATAAGTTCACGTAGATAAGTCTTTAAGTTTATAACATTATTTCTTATATTAAAAAATTCTTTTGTATTTATATGTACATATTTTTATAACTTTTAACACAGTAAAGTTTTAGATACAAGCTTTCTTTATACGCTTAATATATTATATGATATCTTTGGAAAGAGTAAGATACATATGCGATTGTTAATAAATACAAGAAATACTGAAAAGCTTAATTATTATTGATTATACGAAGCACATGAGTACCTCAAATGACAATAAGGCTATAATATATATTTCGAATATATAAGTCGAAGATAAATATCACATGACAATGTGTAACATGTGCGAGATATAATTGTGCGCACACTGAACTATCATATTATAAACATGCATTTTTATACAGATACTCTGAAAGTAACGCAGATGTTTTAAATCTACCGGATCATCAAGATTTATTGCTTCATGTAAAACAGGCTCAAGAAAGAATTCAAGAATTTGATCGTTTGCAAAGAGCAAGGCATCTTCTAGATGCCATTACGCTAATAAACGATCTGCTTGCCGATGGTTCCGAGATAGAGATATTAATACTTGCTGGAACAATAGTAAAAAGATTAAATAAATTAGGTGTGACAAACGTAACTACTCGTGAAGAGAATGATACGTATTCTACATGTTAAGTTTTTCGTATAGAAAATTGATATGCATTATATTTCGTTGCAGAGCGACACTACAAGGATGCTAGACTATCAGCCTTGAGGCTTACACATAATGGTATTTATCATTGCTGCACTTTCTGTTCTAGTGGTGGAAGAAAAGAAGTTACTTGTGGCTGTAGAGGCACGATGCCTGGTAAGCAAATTGATAATTGTAATATATTTGTATAAAACTACGAAGGTAAGTAAGAGAAAAATAGATTACTGATTTTGTAAAAATGTATTACTATTGTTAAAGGAGGATATAAAGGTTGCGGTCACGGACACGTCGGACATCCAGGTGTTCATCATTGGTCTTGCTGTGGATCTATATTACGTAATGGACGTTGCTTAAACATACGAAAAACCATGCGTCAACTTACATTGTAAGTCTTAATATAGACTATAAAATAAATTTCTCTATTTCACTTATGACGTTATAGTCATAGAATTTTTGAAAACCATCTCTCCATGACTTTTTATGCATTAACTATATCAAGCAAATAACGTTTCGCATATTTAACGCAATATCAGTTAAGAAGATCTAATAGGACCTTTAACTAATATAATTTAAAAGCGGTGCCAGTAACTTCCATAAAAAAATATTGTCTAAAAATGATTTAACAGTTTTATTAAAATTTTTAAGCTATGTATATCTGTACTTATATAAGTAGAAAATATGAGTTATATGACGCAGTATTAAAATCAGGAAGAAGTTGAGAGAGAAGAAAAAGCTGAGATAAAAGCAACTTTTTAAATAAATTAAATTGTATACATTTTATAACGAAACAAATTATTTGATAGAAATATAATTGATGTTAATCTATCTACTTACTCTTAATCTCTCTTCTTCATTTGTAGGATCCATCAAATATACTTCGCACCGTTTTACATACTCATTGGTAAATTTTTTATTGTTACATATGCACAGAACACACATTTCAAGTAAGATAACAATGTACTCGGTATCATAAAATATAACAATAAAAAAGTGAAATTATTTCGATCGGAATTAATTCTGATCGGGAAAATTTTAATTAACAGTCGGAGAATAAAAACATACTATAAAATGAAAGTTGGTTATAAAAACTACAAAATAACAGGAATTAATATTAAGGAGGATGACAAATTTGGATTCAGCATCTTCTTTATTTACATAAATTTGCATCAAACCAAAGATACTTCTTGCTTTAATTAACGACTATAATTACAATTCTTTTTTCTTTGTAAATATTCCTAATATACTTTATTAAATATATAATACATTAAAAGATCTCTCATACATTCATATTATTAGACTATTAGACATTTTCAATTTTTATATCAATCAAGAACATTAATTGTAATATATATTTAACTTGTATATTTTTTGTAATTGTAAGTTATCCGCAAATATTTCCTTTAGAATATTTGACCTCAAATGACAATTATTGTGCTACATTTTTTTTTATTCTTACGTGATTATGTATTTGCATAAAATATAAATCACATGACAATGTACCTTATGCGACATATCTCTTTTTAAATATCAACAAAAATGCATTTTTTATATACTTGGTCCCATACAGTTTTTATTATACAATTAAAGTAGGAATTATGTTTTAAATATTAGCTTTCCTTTATTTTTTTTATTTATTTAATATGAAAGTATAGAAATGAATACATACCTGCAAGGTTTTGCTACACTTTGCAACTCTTCAAAATCGTTATGTGAAAATGCATCGTGATTGTATTGAATCAATAGATTATTTAGAAACAATCTTGCCTTTTGCAACATTATTGTTAAATACGCACAAGCTCTTTGTCCTACTCCAACAGCATCTTCACTAGCATGACCTCTGTGTTGAGTACTCCACATGCATTCTTTACATGTTACCTGAAAATAGTATATATTAATGTTTTTCCCTTAAACTCTCATTTATATATACAGGTACAATTTAAACAAATTGTTTTTTTATAAACCTGTTGACACGCAATGCAGTAGAATCTTAAAGCATGCGATGAATGTATTTGACATAAAACTGTCCGTCGTACTTTAGTAGCCTCCCACATTGGTCTCATTAAGTGTTTTATTGTTTTCGCTTCTACAATATTTTGTTGTTCATGTTTTCTGCTGCATTCTAAGCATAAATTACACAAACAGGTGGAACACTGCATGAGCGCCTTAAAAAATGAAATTCAGAAAAAATATAAATCCGTCTAGAAAGTATTTTAAAATTTGCTTTCCAACTTTTATAGATTAAAAATGTTATTAAGTATAAGATGAACGAAGCTATAATGTATCTAATTACCGGGATTTCGCTCACGCATGTATCACAAAGTACTTTATTAATCAGTTTACATCTCATACTATCGAGAACTAATTGATGTTGCAAAGGATAATGAGGTGGTGGCACGGCAGAATACACATTTGGCAACTGCTCGTCGCACAATGGGCATGTTTCCTGGATATTGAGTTGCGCGTACGTTCGATTATCTTGTATTTCGGGTTTTGCAGAAATGTACGAAACTGCAAAGATACAATCCTCTTGATGCACATATAAAAAGATGAAATACATTTGAAACAATCAATGAATGTATATAGCAGTTGTGATATTGAATAATATGAAGTGTTTATTTTACTACCTACATTTGTTCATCAATTCGTAAACGCATGATAAACAAATAGTGTGTAAACAAGGAAGAAGTCTAGGTTCTTCCATTCTCTGCCCACATCTAGGACATAAGAAGTTTGCATCATGTAGCATTCTATACGGGGAATGTGTTATTTCCTTCGATTCTTTATCGACATCACAGTTCATTTTGTGAGGCAAAGGGAAAGGCTGGTGATATGTAAAATTGCTCGAATTTGCGGACCAAGAAACAGGCTTCTTTTTATAATCCTCATTACTAGAAATGATCAAAAGAATTAGTTATATCTATGACAAAAATATATTTTAAAATCTGTTTAAAATTAAGATTTATTTTTGAGAGAGAATATCTTGATATAATAGAAAAAGTTATTTAATTTTTTACCGCTCGTGTTGTGAAAAAATTTTGAACATGTAGAATATGCAATAAACTTTTGTCACTTAAGTGGACTTAGAAGCATTGCTTACTGTTTATTTTGCGATGCTATTGCTGCTGATTCGACGTCAGCAAAACCTTCGGTGTTTATGTTTTTACATTCCATCAAACTTGTGTAAATATGATCACAACTTCCAAAATCACTACTTGCAATCTCACGATTGCAACAATTTTTTGAAGAACGTTTCACCGAACAATTTAAGAAATTCATTGAATACAGCACGCTATATGAATAAAATGTGTGATTGATAAAAATGCAATAAATATATGTATATAATACATATATCCGATAAATAAAAATCACAATATTATGATAACTCACCAAAAACTTAGAATATGAGTAAATGGAAGATATGAAAGTAAATCGACGAGTCGCACGAATCGAAGTCTTCTTGCTGCTTGAAACTTGTACGTCCCAGTAGCGAGTTAAAAATAACTTTAAAACACAGGCTATGAGCTAAATGCGTTACGGGAACTTCCTTGAAACGCAAAATCTAAACCACTCGTAAAAATTGTATCTCTTATATCTGAATTATTTTTTCAGAAAGCTTTAAACACTTGAGAAACATTTGTTTGTTAATGAACAGAATTTATTTATAAATAACAAAAGTGGCTTATCCGTCACTTACATGTTTGTATGTTTGATTAAAAAGTAGGTGTACGAAAAATCAGTATAAACAATACATATGCATGGATAGTAAATTTTATTTAGTATCCATAGTGTAAAAATAAGATTGACGATGTACATATTAAAGATTAAGTAGCATATATAAACGACATATAGACATGATAGTGTGCCTACTACACATTTCGACTTTAAATATACTTTCTGAGGCCATAATATAATACTTAGATAAGCTCTCAAATAGTTTAACGAATGACGTGACGATTATGGATCAACACATCATCGATTATTGACGCTTATAATAAAAATCACACACAATAAATAACAAGACAAACTTGTTTAATACTTAAGACGAATAACATGACATAGTATGTGACACGTTTTTGTTCTTTTGTGTATGTATAAACAATACTTAAGTATCATCTATCTCAGAATATTGTTATCAATCTTTCAGATGATCATTCTCAGAAGGTACCGTAGGTCATTTTACATTTTTTTTTATGACTAGTATTTTAAGTTTGGCCAGACTTACATGACTGTGTGCGTTATTTATCTTCGCACTGTTATCATTGCACTTCTGAAATGTGTAAAACAACATATCGGAAATAAGAAAATATGTATCTTAATAAGAAATGTAAATTACAAATTTTTCTATTTATTACCTCATGTTTTTACTCGAGGTCCAACTTTGATAAAACCATTTCGTGATTTACCATTTCTTATGTGACTGCCGTTTTTACTCTTACGATGTTCGAACAAGACATCGTCAGAATCGGTGTCCGATTCCGACAACACCATCTTGTTATGAGTTGAAACTATATATATAACGGGAAAAAATAGTTATAACATAACACTTATAAAATAACATTTTTGCTGTATAAGTATTTTCTAGAAAAAGTGACCTTGAAAGATTGAAAATAATAAAATAATTATTTACATGCACTGCTGTCATCTTCTGGCTCCGGTTGCAGCAATGAGTAACGTGCTGGTTTCTTCTTAGGCCGAAGTAGACGTCTTTTACCAGAGCATAATCTTTGGCATAGGCAAACAAGTCCCCAAATGAGGCCAACCCAACATACAACTAATGATAGCAGTGATATTATCACATATAAAATGCTCCAGTCTGAAAAACGCGAGAAAATACACTTTAAATACAATGTCGTGCGTTAAATAAAATAGTTTACATTGAAAAAATATATCTTCTAACTAGAATTTAGATACATAGTGAAATAATCTTAATCAGGTGATGCAATAAAAGAACAATTTGACGTACCACAATTAGAATCTCCATTGCCAAAATACTTTTGTATTAAGTTCTGCATCCAAAATGCTTCGCATAAACACTGTCTCGTTTCTTGATTGCAAACACCGTGACCTAGAATGACACACATATCATCCCATAAGAATATATTATCTTTAAAATTCTGATAAAAATTTACATGCATATTTTCAATTATATACCTGAACAGTTGTTTTGGCATACAGCAGTATCTATATTAGCAACTGATAACTGTAAGAGACCGGAATCTTGTAGCAACTTTTCTTTCAATCGTTTAACTACATCTGGGCCTGACAACGTTTTTCCTCCCTTTTTTTCGACATAAAATACCAAAACAGCTTTTCCAGTGTGCGGTTCTGTTCTTAAATTCCGTACAACGATCGAAGCTTCGTCTCGCAATAACATTTGTAGTTTTACTACCAACGAATTTTTTTGCGAAACAGTTAACATGCTCGCTCCAATGTTTAGCGTTAGTTCTACCAAATGTAACAATTGTGGATCTAAAAATTGAACAAAAAGATAAAGTTTTAATTTCTCCAAAATTATATAAACGTTAGAAAACAACGTTATATCATTTCCAATCAATACCAACCAGGTTTTACGATTACCGACACGGTGTCTTCACTGCTCAGACCTTGATCATCCGTTACTTTTAGTCGAAAAACATAACGACCAGGAACTATGTCCGTTAGCTATAGAAAAAAAGAAAAAACAATAGGAAAATTCATTTATTAATAATGGAAAGAGTATATATTATGATCAAACACAAAATATTTATACATACTGAAAAATCATAATATATTTTGTTAACAATATGTGTGAATTAAACTTTTTATCTTACCATTAAGACTGGTGATTTATCCGTATCTTGTACTATAGTGCCAATCGCAAGACTAGATTGATCTCTGGTCCACAACCACTGTCCTATTTTCAAGTCATCACTCGATTGTGAACCATTGATAATTAACGCGCTAATCGGCGCTGTCACAACCTGATCGCCACCAGCATTTGCTTTTGGAGGTGCATTTTTATCTATCAAAAATACAAATTCTTGTAATTCACATTCAATATTCAAAGATTACAAAATAATATAACTTGCAAAGATAATACATACTTTGTGTTACCTTTACACTGACTGTATCCGAATCTGCATTTCCATTGTCATCAACAACAGTCAATTTAAATACATAATCGCCTTTAGTCAGTTTTGTGATGTTTGTAATGGATTCATTCGCTGTTGCGAATTCAGCATTGTTAGGTCCGCTGTAAAAACAAGCATATATAAAAATGCAAAAAACATGACACAGTAATATCAGATGTAGTAAATTAGATACATTGTACCTTACTTGCTCCCAGTGATACAAAACAATCTTTATGTCATCTTTGCTTCTTGTACCATTCAGTACAGCGCGTGTTGTTGGCAATGCTATGCTTATATCGTCACCCGCGTCGGCTTTTTAACAAAATGAATTAATTAAAATTTATTTACGGATAAAACATCTTAAGATAAACATAACAAAAATAAGTATCTACCTTTTGGTGGTTTATTTGTTGGAGGTTTTACAAATACATGAACTTCTGCCGTAGAAGATTGTTCAGAGTCATCTGTGACTTTAAGTACGAACGTATACATTCCTTCTTCCAGATTTGATAACTGTAAATAAGGTGTTCTTGTGTTTTGCATATCAACTGCTTTATTCTGATCGGATGGACTTTTTGTCCATTCCCAACTCGCAATTCCTCGATCGTCGGTGCTCAAATTGCCATTAAGTGTTAATGTATTTTGAGGCAGATAAATAATAACATTTTGTCCTGCATTTGCGCTGGGAGGATAATCGGTCACTTTTAAAACAGTTATATTGGCGCTCGTCGAATTTGTAATGTGATCTGAATCTTCAACCGTTAATCTGCAAATACATACATAATTGATTAAGAAAATGCTCTTACATTGAACATATCGGCTTGAAAATAACAAAAACGTTTGAATTATTATATCAAAAACACTAATGTACTAACTTGAATGTGTAATTGCCAGCAATAAGATTGTTTAGTTGAAGCGTGGGTGTATCTACAAGGTTGGGCTGATATCCAATCGGACCTTGTTGCAACTCCCAGTGATAAGAGATGACATGATCGTCGTCCTTGCTACTCGAGCCATCTAAAACCGCGCCTGTATTTGGTAGTTTCACAATTTGCGAAGCAGGAGTGATTATAGCAATTGGCGCTTGGTTGATACGTTTAGCTAAAAACCAAACAAATATATTCGAGTAATCTATATTCCGCACTTCCTATAAAGAAAATATTTAAATCGCTTACGGGGTAAAACACTGACGTTAGCATAAGCCTCTCCATAAGCATTCGGACTGCTCACAGCTACTTTAAATGTATACAATCCTTCTGACAAGTTGCTTAACTTAACAGTAACACGATTCTGATCAGTCATCGTTCCAGTATGCCCTTCTGGTTGACTAAGCAGACTCCATGCGTAATTGTAGCGTTGATTGCCTCGTTCGGCAGGAACAGTATATGCGGATAATGTGACTTCGTTCTCGGGCAATCTCACTTCTTTGGAAACTACTGAGACCAACAATTGTTTCAATGTTGGTTTAATTGATGTGTTAGCATCTTTTATAGTTGAAACTTTTGGTTGCTGTGTTACAGCTAATTCAGCAGTGTCTATTTCGTCCATCATTATACAAGTGCCTGTACATACAGATGTATGAATAATTAGATATTTGATACTTTTGTGGTCAAAACTTTATGCACAACATTTACAAGAAGTTACAAAAATATATAAGTTTACAAAACAATTGTACAAATGAGTAATCACGGAATATTAGAGATTGTAATACATACCAGCAATATTACGCTTAAAACCTAAAGGACATTGACAAATTCCAACATCATCTTCACGTTTCACACAGATCTCATTATCTAGACAGCCTGTTTGATCTATACAACCGATCTTGTTTGCATTAAATAAGACTTGATCTTGTTCAGTACCATCTGTACTCAATGTCCTAAAAAATCATATACAAAGATTATTTTTATACATTTTAAAATATTAGATGTTTATCTATTTATAGTTTTGAAACTTACCCAATAGTATCATCACTGACTACTTGATCCAATAGATCACTCCACATTTTGTTGCTCTCTACAGGTCTAACTAATACCATACTTGGTGGATTATCATTTGCTAATTCAGGTCTATACAATGGTATGCACATCATGGAAGTGTCACATTCTATGTGATAACATGTACTATTGTGCATAAATGCTACATTACATGAAGATTTCTTGCAACAAGTCATAACACAGTCTTGTATATTCAATAAATGAGGTTGCTGAGTATAAGTTCCACCAGTTAAATTTCCACGTGGCAAATAGCTTGTAAATACTTTTGGATATAAGTCTGGACATAGCAGTTGCATATTCCAACTGACATAATTGCCAATGCAGCTTTCGAATAATAACAGATATAATCCCAAATGATATATTCCAATTCCAATCATGTTAGCTATTCAGAACAGAAAGAAAATTTATATTTATGTTTAATTCATATTTTTTTAACTTATATCTATATTTATACCTTATTTATATTCAATTTATATTTATATTTATATCAGAAAGAGAACCTATATAATTTATATTTGTTATTTATTAATATAAAAATTACTTTATTAACAGATTATAAATAACACAATTATAAAGAGAGAGAGAAAGAGTATATATTATTGATAAAAGAATAACTGTCAACAGTAAAGACACAATGTATACATGTCAAGGAAGCTGCTAATAACAAAATAAAATTTTGGTCTTACCTGATTCTTATCGCACACCAATGGAAATAAGTAAAACACACTTGTTTGCGCGAAGGCCAGAGCAAAAATGATTGTTGCCAGAGTTATTCTACAATAAGACATGTGTCACTTTCAGCGTCTCTCTGCGATCATAATCTCTTAAGGATCTCTCGATGATTAGTTTTACTTTAAAATGGTCTGCAGACGTGCGCAGCTTATCATATATTAGCGGCATGTTATTATCAAACGGCGGCCTAGACCATACGGGTAATTATCATATTTCCTGCCACACCGGAATAACGATCGTACACAACATGTACGTACGAACGATAACAAAACGGGCAGTTTGGCCATAGATAGTTAAAAGATAGAGCTGTCATCCATATCCTAGCATTGAGAAATAAAGAAAAAAACTGATGTGTTTTTTTATTTAAAGGCTATTGTCCTATTGTCTTCTGACCAGACAAAAATTTAAAAAAATTCTTTTTAAATTTTGCACTTTTTTCTTTGTGTTTTGATTGACAAGAGAACTTCAAATTTATTCTCGAAGACCAAAAAAAGATACAAATTCCACTTAATTATTGCGCTCTTTTTCTAGTGTCTGACGTTTATATTAAGCCAGAAACACACAAAAAAAGCAAGACTCAAGCATTAAGCAAATCAACCAATCACAGACCGTGATGATTTTAAACGTAGCTTAAATTTGAGAAAATACCGGTCTGTGATAGGTTGATTTCTTATTGCGTTTTTTCGTGTGATTCCGACTTTAACGTGCACATCTATGTTCAGCACCATCTGACGACAGTGCGCGAATATTGCATGTGCTGTCAAAACGCCACTAAACTGACAGCAGGCGTCATCTACTTTGCTCATGAAATGTAAGTACACTTGTAAAAGAAACACGTTTTCTCTCTGAAATGTAATCAAAACTCTTTTTTAAAGGTAATGTAAAATATATTAATGCTTCTTTATATATATATTGTATATATATAAATGTTTTACTTTCTTTTTTATATAGAAGTTAAACATTTTATGAGAAAAAGAGAGAGAAAATAGTTTTATCACTGTTAGCAAATAGACAAACAAAAAGGTAACGTCAAAACGAAAAATGTGAATTTTTGTTTCGCATAGAAATAAAATTTGTTCGCATAATTATCAGCGATACAACTTTAGATTAGCAATCACGCAGATTAATAAAACTAAATAAAATGAGTGACTAATGAATAAAATTGATTATTTGTTCGATGGAGGTTTAGAAAAAAGAGTTTCCGATAATCTGCGCGATTTATAATATATTACTCTCAGAGATCGTGCAAAACATGTCGAAAAAATTAGTTCATCAGCTTCATTTGTTTCTTTTTTTTTTGTAGCATTCGCGTGATCTTCGTCGGACGCCGCGCGATGTCGTCGGCGACGCTGTTTCGCGGCGAGGAGTTGCAACACACACGATTGCAGTGCCGCGGTCAGCTGCGCGAAGTGTACGATGCGTGCCGCGATTGCACGAGAGAGGTGTTTATTTCTCGTTTCTCTCTCTCTCGCGTTAGAGCGCGCGTTACCGACAGCGGAGGGTCAGTCGCGACAACGACAACGAGCTAATCGCCGCGTCCAAGTCGAGGCGGTGTCCCTTCGGATGGACACGGTGCGTGCGCGCGCTAAATCGTATCCCCCACCTACCCCGTGTCACCTCTCGCTCGCTCCCACTTGTTTTCTTCCTTCCACCCTCCCACTTCTGTCATTCCTCTCCCGACATGGCCAAGACGTACCGTTACTCACGCGTCTCTCCTACTATTCATTGATGCCTCCGCCGTCGCGTAACTCGTGCGTGCTCACTTGCGTGAATCGTGCATCGCGCGCGTGCAAGGACGACGCGCGTCTCTTCGTCGCCTGTGCAAGCTGGGACGGAACACGCCGCGTATCCCGGCCGCAGGATCGTCGCGCCGGAAGGTTAGGTGAGTCGAGATAATGTGTGTATGCTCCGATCGCTCTCTCCGTGCGATCTCGCCTTGGTCCAGCTCCGTTTTCGCCGCTGCTCTCTTCCTTCTCTTCTCGCCGTGGAATTGAGAAAAAAAAAACGCATCGGATTTCGCCTTCGCTTTTATCCTCGCGTCTCTCTTGTACTCGCACCGAAAGTGCCTGTTTTTCTGACGTTTTAAACCGGTCTCGCGATAATCCTTTGTCGAAATGTTTATTACATTGAATGTCACCTTTGTTGTGCATTGCTGTTTTGCTTTCACGCAGAATAACAATCGATAAACGTCATCAGACAATTACATGATATGACATGACACATACATGTATATTATAGTATTGAATTTAGTAAAGTATGATGTAAAGTAATTATCTCGAATATATAAACAATGAAATTTGGAATCGGGTGAACAATGTGTGTCGATGTGCGTCATTTTTGTCGGCTAGTCGCGCGCGCGTTGATGAAAGAGAAAGGATCACACACGTACTTGTTGTGAAGTCTTAGTTATTTTTTAATCGTCCCTGCTAACATCTTTTTTTTCCACATAGAATAATTAAGAAATTATTCTCTCTATTAATACAGAAATAAGAGTCTTTTAATTTAAGAATCTTTTTATATTCTTTAGTCTTTATACTCTTGTAACTTTCTTTTTTTTTACAGTTATACAGTTTACTGATATAGAAAATATTTTGTTGTCTTTAAAGCCGATCTCTCGTCTCAACTTTCAACCAACTTTCTCGTTCTCAGCGATAAATTGAAGCTGACAACTCAGGGTTCTTTTGTTCAAATACATGAGAGACAATCGAAAACATTTGCTATAACAAAACAAGTTGCTTCCGAAAGTTCGTTCCGAAAGATACTATCGAGCACGCAAATCTCCATCGGTTGCAAAAAAATATCTCCGACGCTCGATCCGCCTTTTGCCTTTCCATTCTCGCCGCGAGATCGTTACACTCGCTCCGTACCATGCATTCGTAATGCATCGCGGCTTATGCAGTTCGCGTGCGCGCTCGACGGAAATACGTACGTTCACTCGTAAATAAGTTTATTTTAAAATAATGTAAAAGAATACAATAATTAAAATACGCGTGACAACCGCGACAGAGAATATTTTGACAAACTTACGTTACGGAGAAAAGTATAAAATTGATTATTTTAATGTAACATCAATTTTTTCTTGTAATTCCACTTGAAAGAGACTCGGGCAAGAAATCGAAACGTTTCAATTAATTTGCAATTATATGATTCTGTCAGTATCGTCTAAAACGAAGATATCTCTCTCTCTCTCTCATTGTTTGCGAAAAAGCCTCTTTTATTTACTTCCTATTGTTTAAAACCCAGTAAACTCTTTCTCTGCAGCTTCAACAACAGACATTCATAAAGTAGAGTTCTCCGATGAAGTTTTTCATTACTAAATTCCTTGACAATTAAATCTCGAAGTACAAAGTAATTTCCATTTTCAAAAGAACGGGTTGGGAGAAAACAGAATTATGTTGTTTAAATTCTTGGAAGCTTCTGCATCGTTCTGAATTGTTCTGTAATGATAATTAATTACAAAAATTCAAAGATCAAAAAGTAAAGGAAAAGAAATATTTTAAAGCATCGTCTGTACATGCATTCATACATGTTTCCGACGACAGTTTTTCTGTTTTTATTACATTACACTTCTCAATTGTCTCTATTAATTTTATTGAGGTTCTATTCCGCGATAAATTTCGACAATTTATATACGCACATTCACGGCACACTGTCGATATCATTGACTGATTCAATGGCCAAATTATCGCGAAATAAAAGTGAGTTATGTACTCGTCGTCGCGAAATTTAGCGCACATCGTCGGAATCGCGCCGGACAGAGTTTAATCAACCGTATCTTTCGAGATAGATGTATCGATCCCTTCGATTTACTCGCACTATCGACGTGATAATAGGTAGCATATATCTCGCCCGGCGATTTATCGACGCGATTTACCATCACCGGTGCTGACTCTCTTTACGAGTTTTGCACGTACGTTCCTTTGTGTGCGTGTGTGTGTGCATATACGCGAGCGCGGTTGCAGTTCGATGAGGTATTACACCCCTCGCTTCGACATCGTAATAACGTAATATACCGTCCTATTACACTTTATCTCCTTACGCTGCACGGTTTTATAATCGCTCGTCTTTTATTGCAGCGCTTACGACGCATCACAGGCGCCGATTTTAACAGCGGAATGAACGTGTGTCTGTATCGTGAATTCGAAGCATTAACGCGTTGGCGAATTTTGCAATTTCAATAAAAAAAAAAAAAGTACCTCGCAGTATTATCATTAATTATTTGGTGCTGTTAATGAGTCTTCCTTAATCCTCTTCCACACAATTTTGCTAATTACCAAAGACTGCATTTTCAGACATAAGACAAAACAGATGTTACGCGCGTATTTGTACAAAATGTACACCTGCGATAAGGTAGATAAAATAATCTTACGTGTGTAAATGTGAGATAAAACTAGTATCTTTCTACTAAATTCAAAGAAAGATACAACAAAATTACGCGAGGCTGTTGGAAACGTGTTTATTGAATGTGTCATCAATAACACAATCGTCTAGCTCGAGTCACGCAAATGCGTCAGAGAAGTGCGTGCCGGTATTTGCCCATTATACCACTTGACAATGACGTGATTTAATTGTTTTACTCGACGACGTTTCTTAAATAAGAATTTCGCTTACACTTTTGTCATCCAATTGAACTTCCGACATCTTCGTTTATACGGCGAGTAAACCACTTTTGTTATGTAATTAACTTCAACTATCGATTGAATCTTTAGTTAGAACTCGATCAATCGGTATAATCGTTGCGGAGATGCAAGCTCGGCTCATCTCGCCAATTTTCGCGTGAAATTCGCAACATGCGCGAAATTTTTACTAAAATTTGGCGCTTTATCGCGCGTCTCTTGGAAATGAAAGCTACGTATAAATGGAAATTGTAATCAAAATGCAATTTTGAAGAGAAATTTGCGTGTGCAGAAAATTTTCTTTACACGAGTCTCGCTTCGTTCTCGGAAATTTCATATGAAAACAAACCGCGCAATTTTTGCGATGTGCATAAAGCGTAACGTCTAGCGTTCACGCGAATGCGCACAAGTGCAAAGCGCGTGTTGAACCTGGAAGAGAAGCCTCGTTCAGAAGACCCTAAAATATCCTATTAAACGAACCGTATGTTGAACGCGACAGAAGACTCACAAGCGATTTCCTGACCTGTATATTTGCACACTTGTAAACACGCTTACTCGTTAGTAAGCAGGTTAATACGCGATTGTTTAGACAAGTGTAGTGCTTGCGAACAATGTTTGCGAAATAGCGCTAGTTGCAATAACATACCTGTAAATTACGACCGAATGACGAGTTGTCGGTCGAATTTGTCATCTACGTATTTTTAGAGTTTATTTTTTAGATAGATGGTTAATTTTTTAGATATATCTTTTTATTTCATGTACTTTATTTCGATATCGCCCGCGTGCTTCGAATAAATATCATTTGAATTATGCAAATTCCGCAGAGATTCTTTCGTTCTGTTTCGTATTTCCGTACGTGCGGGATATCGACGAACGTGCATTTCTTTCATTGTATTGCAATCTGTCGCATTAAATTTGTATCATGTATGTCCAGTGTCACATTACATTGAAGGTTTCTATCACATTGTGTTGTCATGGGTCACAAGTAAATGATAAACCGTATAGGATATCATTTATCGTCGCGCGATGACAAACGTTCCTTAAAAAAGACTTATCTCGTGAATGTCGTTATCTTTTAATCGTAACGGACATAACAGACAAAAATATTATTAGGTCGGAATAAAAAATATGACGATATAAAAATATTAAATATCATAATAAAAACAATAAATTATTTCGCGCGGCAATTTTAGCAATTAAAATTGCGGTTCTGTTCATAATTCTGTTTATCGTACGGCTAGTTCCCGGCGAGGTCGTGTTTGCCTCGACGAACGTCACGGCCGTCACCTTTGATCTGAAAAGGCACGAAAGTAAAGGTCGCTTTAATTGAGTACGATGAAATAAAACGCGTTATTGGTACTTAACGACTCTCTACCCCTGTATCCTATTATTCACATATCACCCGATGATCATTTTACGTTGACCGCGATTCTGCCCGTCTTTTCGTGCACTCGCATACACGATCACTATATATATATATATATATATGGGTATGTGTATATATAGTATGTATATATATATATATATATGTACACATATATATGTGCATTGATTATACGGACGAAACGGGTTATTTTACTTTAGCCGGGTGAGACGATCGCCGATCGCTGAATAATGCATATATACGTAAACGCAGTACCGATACATTTAATAGCCGATTGAAACTTAATGAGGAGCCATGACGGAATATTACCCAGCAGCTACATATTTTATAAGTTCACTGAAAAGAGTCCCGTAATTGTTCGATCAAAGAAGGATTATGTGCGGCATTTTATTCTCTCTATTATTTGATACTTACCTTCGCTTTTATACAATTTTCACCGCGCATACAATATTTTATATCTCGCGAAGATTGGAGGAAAATCTTAAAGTTTCCTCTTGACATACAAGAGTAAAATCTCGCGATTATTAAGAGAATTTGAAATTTTCCAAGATTCTCTCTTTTTTTTTTTTTTTCGTTAAAGATAACTTTATCCGACTGGTTGAATTTTGAAACATTTTGCGTTCGAAGAAACTTCTGATCTGATTTGTACATCTAAAATCGTTTTTAATCTTTTTCACAAATTTTCTTCAACTGCCACACTTCTGTATAAAAGTTAAAATATCTAATCTTCTTTTTTTTTCTTTCAGAGAACATTTTAAGTTATTGCTACAACGTTATCGTGTTGTACGCATCCATCATTCTTCCCGCGGTATCATAAAAGAATTATACACTTTGATAGAAGGAGAGAGAGGATCGCGCACAATAAATATCGGATTATCTGTGGAAGCGCTGTAACGTCGCTGTCGTGTGACTGGTTAAATTGATAACGAGGCAAGAGTGGCACAGTTTCTGCGTTACACCGTTGGGAAATGTAAACACACAGGTTATTCTGTGTAAATCTAATCTAATTACAACACATCCGGCCAGAGTGTAATACGTATGTACATATACGCGGATCGTGCGCGCGGTATCGTTAGCAATTAGGAATTTCCATGCGAACTCGTTACGAGAATCTCGGATTTCACCGCAGGGACCGCAATCAAGCCGCGACCGGAAATTATTTTCGGTTCGACTTCATCTTTCGCGCGGTGTCATGTGATCTCTGCGAAGTCGCGCTGTGATTGCATTTCTAATTGGCGACGAGAACGTCCGATTTTCAGTGTCTTACATAATTTAAATGTACGACGAAAAACTTGTTTAGCGAAGAATAGCTGCTTACGACGGTGACGTAAGTAGCGCGTAGATTGTAATTTGCGTTTTGTGTAATTACATTCGCGTTACGGTCGCATGACTTTATATCGCCGCTGTGTTGCTTCGTCGGTTAAAAAAGACATCAAAACTTCGTTTTGTGTATCAACTTGATCTTTGTATACACTTGTGTATTGCGTCTTTTTCAATTACATAATCATTTCTCTCAGTCTTCTCAATACCTCGCGACCATCTCTGGATCTTACGATGTCAGAAACGAGGAAAATCTTGCCAAAGTTTTTCGTGCACTTTTTGCGAGAATAAGCAGCATGTTTTTCTTTATAACACTCACACGCGGAAATCAATAAGAGCACACTCGTAAAATATACGGTTTTCTTTTGATTCAACACGAAGCCGTATCACGAAGCCGTGCGACATACTACAGCAAAAGCTTCATATTTTTCGCTGGTTTTGAATCAGAAACGAAAGCCCTACGGTACATTTTACAAACATACTCTGTTGATTCTACGCGCGTTTGTGCATAAATATTTGTTTTTAAATAAAGCGCACGAAACTTTGACGATTCTCCTTGATTTTTCTCGTTTCGTTTCTGACGTCAAGCTCGAAAATGACCGCGAGGTATTGAGGCGCCTTAATATCGATAACGGTCGTGAATCACCTTGAACGACTTCGTATAATTGTTGTAACATCGAGAAATGATCGGAGCCGTTAATTGGAGCTTTCGTTCTCTCTCTCTTTCTATCTTTCGTATTTTTAGTATGTTTGTACATGAATAATAATTCTCTCTCTTTCTCGTAACAAGTCTGATAACAACGTCGAACGCTAGTAAAACGCTCAATTAAGGCTTTTACCGCACAATTTGTTGTATCATGCATCTTAAAATATCCAGCTCTTAGCGGAGAACGTCACGTTTTATCGCAGTTATAACCGATTTGCTAAAACACGCAGCTTGTCTGATAAAGTTTGCCTCTTTGAGCGAACATTTTTTCCTCCGGATATCAAGGTTATCGCTTTTTTGCGGATATCTGCTGTTGCGACTAATTGTTATTGCCGTCATATATAATTGAGCATCCGTAAAGCAAAACCGCGACAGAATAATCTCGCGACTCTCTGCAAAGACGCGTACACGCTCGTTTTATTTCTTTTTAACAAAAACCTTATCAAGTTTTCTCTTTAACGACGCGCTGTAAACATTATTGCACAGTCGTAGACAACAAAAGAAAAATATGTAACAATGTTCGCATTTGCGAATTAACGCAGCGCGCAGGTGCACGCATTTGTATGACTCAATCGAAATGACGTTATTTCATTCGTGACACATAGCTTCGTCGATAATGGTCGTCGAAGCGAATAATATTCATGCTAACGTAATAACAAATCATTATCGCGCGTTGCAATTGTCGGTTTGCGCGCTCGAAAACGCATGATATACTTAAACATTGTAAATGCACCAATTCTTTATTTTTCATTTTCTTATCGTACAGAGGAAAGACACTTCTACATTGCAAAATGACACACTTTGAAGCGTTCTCGCAGCTAAATTGTTTTCAGTTTGCACAGAAATGCCGCGATATTACGCGAAGTATCATTTGTATAATAGCGATGCGCATTGTTTATTCAAACGGAAAGTCTACTCTAACGGTGCCGCGTTTTATTTGTCCGCTCTCTTAAACTAATGACCAACCGGGAGGGAAAAAAATATGCCGTTAAGAATTCTCTTCCTTAGTATCTATGAAATGTAATTATCTGTGAAATTAGGTCTTTCTGTTCATTGACTACAACTCGTACCGTGCCGTGTGTTCACGTGCACAGAGAGTCGTTTTGCATTTCAGAATCTCACTTGTAAAGAATCTCTTTTTACGCAGCAGTTTTGCGTATATTCGGAACAAAAAAATCAGAAACTTACCGATCGGTAAATAAGCAATTAAAAATGACTAGTAAAAAAATTGACACTTGTCAATCAATTGCATATTTGTTTACATTTAAAATTGAATATGTTTATACTACGCTCTTATGTACAAATGCATATTTAAAAATATTAAGTTAAGATCATAGAGATCAAAAGTAAAAAATCGAGATATTTTAATTTTCGAAAACTTTCTTGCATCTCGTCGCGATGAAAGTTCGTGAATCTTGCGTGTTCAACTTCACTTGGGGCAAGAGGGAAAGAAAAACATTACGTACTTTTCCGAAAAATTACCTCGCCGTTTTCCTTTCATTTTGTCTTACGTTTACACACGTTTTCGAAGATAAACGAATTTAAGCACTTCGTCACATTTGTCTTTCGCTAGTCTTTTTCTTGTTCATAATTTTGGAATATTCTTTTCTTAAGAAAAAAAAAACAAGAAGACATTATTTCTCAAAATATTTTGTCCTTATTTTCCGCACATAGTTGGACACTAAAAACAGTGCGTTGATCAATCTATATTTGTTCTTCCCTACCGAATCTACCAAATTAAAATCCATTGTTTGTTTCATTGTCTTTTCTTATGTATATCGAGGTCGAGCATAGAAAAGACTCGAGGTGAAAAATAAATACAGTCGTGTGTGTGTATCTCTCTCTTTTCTTCCCTTTCGTTTCCTTAGAATCAATCTCAGCTCCCATATACATCGTCCGGTACGACAACTTTCACCGATGCGCTTTCGCGTCGAGATTAAGCTTAGCTACCGTTTGTTCAGGTTGTCGTTTACGTAGAGGCTTACGTTGATGTTCGTGACTCGGCGCGTTGCGTCTTTCGACGCTCTGAAATTTTCATGACTTAGAACCCGCGGTCGAAAGCGGGTTTCCGACCTCCATTCGGTCTTTAGACGTAGCCGTCAGCTTCTAATTTTAGGGCGGCCTCGTAGGAAGGTAAACCCTGATCGTCCCTCGGGACATCCTCCCGCTTGTTGATTCTATTGGCCTCCGACTCGCTGGGCAGATTGCTCACCGGCGGCGATAGAATGCTGCCGGGATCGTCGGACTCGTCCTTCTTGTCAGTCGGCGAAGGTAACGCTCGGGGATCGAAAATGAGGCTTTCGTAGGCTGGTGGTGGGCCCGAGGTCACGGGACACGGCGGAAGAGATGCGGGCACTCCCTCTTCCTGATGGGTCTGGGTCCCCGCTGATCTCTCGAAGCATTGCTGAAGAGAGAGGAAATTATTAGAAACGTAAAAAAACGAAATGCAAGAAGATAAATTGTAAGAAAATAAGAATGAAATATTATTCTGTTTAACGGTGAATAATAGATACTATAAGTGAACATTTGTGTGTGTGCACAATCTCATATTGTATATCTTGTTAATAATCTGTCACAATGATAAATGTCTGCGGCTTGATATCTTTTCACATATCTTTTTTGTTGTTTGATTAATCACTTTTTTATTACTTGTCTTTTATTGTTGTTTCAAATCTTTTATATCATGCAGGTATCGATAGTCAATACATATGATATTTTATGTATTTTGTCGTTTCGTTTTCCTGGTATCTTACATATTTACACGTGTCTGTGTGTGTCAGTATTTGAGGACGATCTAAGTAAAGGTGTAAAGTATTCACGTTGTCGCATTGCGGCGTACAAACGTGCATACAATTCTCGGTTGTGTACTCGCGTCGCGCTTTTACGTGTAACGCGAAGGCGTGGTTTCTGACGAGATATGTGAATTTTTATTTAATTGCCGGAGTAAAACCGCAGAGGTGAGCGACTGCGAGAGGTTACGTAAAAGGTCGGCAGGTGGGAAATGAGCAACTTGCGGGCGGCACGTCAAGTAGGCGGTATAATTTAAGAGTAGCTTTTCATATAAAAATGCTACACACAGTGCGCGTACGTCACGGATCCAGCAAAGAGTAATTTTGGAGAGCTTCCGTCGATATAAATATGCGAAATTTGGACATTATCCAACAAGGGCTTCTAATTACACAGATTGTTAATATCAAAAATAGAAGACTGAATTCTGTGAATCGAACGTCAGAGAGTCGTAAAAGAGGAGCAAATCAATACATTTTGAGAGAACAATTTTAGATTTAATTATTTGAATTTATAGCGTGAATGCTTTTAAATTTTACGGCACAATAAAAACAAAAACAAAATTAACTTACAGAATGTATAAAATAATAATAAAATATATTTTCTAACAATTTACATATTTTTCTTAATAAAAAGAATTTATTAATAATACCTAAGAATATAGAAAAGAATAATAAGAATATAGAAAAGAAAATAAAAAGTATATTGAAAAGAAGCAATTCATAATATAAAATCGTAGAATTAAAAAAATATGTAGTAAAAAATACATATGAATAAATTTTATAATATATCAATAAACACTACCATATATCCACACTTTATAAACTCACCATGGCATGGGCGTCCATTGTGAAGACCTCTAAGCTATGAACGTCTGGTTCGGCTCTCCAGTTATATTGCGAATATTGCTGAGGTCGATGTTTTCGGACGTTCTTGTGACAGCAATAGCATACGAGCACCACCATCATGATCACACCACTGATGATCATGGCGCTAAAAGCGAACCAATATAGACGATGTTTAGACGGTGCTTTTTGTGCAAGTAGGTGCCCGTGTCGTCTCAGAGAGAAAAATCGTGACTGCTATGAAGAACAGGTGTGGCTGGTGGAAAAGCGTGCGATTTTTCCGCAGAGAGAGCAGAAATATTTGAACGCGCGCGTGTGGCGAAATATTATACATATACATGTATATAACATCTTTACTTTTGACTTACTCGACGGAGAACTTTTTACTGAAAAATCACGTCTTTCATTTTTACGAATGTGCTCTACTGATATTAAAAATAAATTTAAATTTTGTATCGTACTGTTCTTCTCTTTTAACGTAAGTTGCAGTAATTTTAATTAAATATTTTCTCGCTTTTGACGTTATCATTTAACACGAGCGAATATCGAGGATTTTTAATTTCGCATGTTGTAGATATTTGTTCAAAAATTTTTATTACTGCGAGTATGATGATTTAAAGTATTACGTTGTATCTTATCGTTTATATATACACGCATAAAGTACCTCCGTCAATTGCGACAAGTACGTATTCAATTAACATTTCGTCGTTATAACTCCACTTATCTCAAATCATTTGAGACACAAATTTGCACGTTGATTTAATAACGGTGTTTAATTTCTTTTGTACTTCTGTGACTATAGAAGTGATAATATAAGTATCTTGACTGTCATTAACTTAATCTTTGCTTCTTGAAACGTCATTAGCAAGCTTCGCAAACTGTGCAGATATAACGGGATGAGAATTATCTCAGTTTTATTTAATAAAGATAAAAGACCGGGCGCGGTTTGTGGAGGACTCGGTTGTGCGCTCGTGAGATATATACATGTATAAGTGCCACTCTTTTAGAACCTCGTTCTTGATTAGATCAAGTACGTCCGTTATACGAAATATGTATCTCATCTAAGCTTTTATTCCGTGCTATTAGCATAATAATATCCGGGCGGCGCGGTTGTTACTCACCATCCGAGAAGGATGTTAACGTTGCCGTGTCGAAGATCCGCGTCGAAACCGCTCCTACTGGTCGACGACGAGCTGTCGTATTCCGGCAGGGCGTTGTTCGCATCCCCGTAAACATTATTATTATTGCTGTTGTTGCGAAGGCTGTAGGCCACCGCAGTCCTCATCACTGTCTTCTGCATTATCCCGTTCTTATCGTCGTCCCGCCAATCCGATGTCGCTCCTTCGATTGCGTCTCTTCCCGCTCCTCGCAAATAACATCGAAATACGGCTTGTAACGCGGCTAATTAGTGCCGGTGAAGTTAATTATTCTTCCTTTTCGCTCTTTCCCCGTTGATCCTTTCTCTCTCTCTCTCTCTCCCGGAACCGCAATTCTCCTTCGATTGCTTCGTTAATAAGCTCGCCGGAGAAAATCTCGCGAATCGAGATCGAGACGATAATAATGCGCGCGTGCTGCCGCTGATCGTTATCGCACGAGGATCGAGACGAGCGTAATTCCGATCCACGTCGCTCCGCGGGGAGATTGCCGTCGATCGTTTCGTGAAGGTATCTATCGCTTCCGGATACGCCTCTCGGAAAAGCTCGCTAGATGCACGCCATTCTCTTCGTCCAAGAAGCATAAGCTATATAGGATATAAATAAATTCCAATTCAGATCATCTCAATTCAGTGGATATGAGTTCCTCGCGAGTAAATGGTTCATATTGTTGGCTCCGTTTAGCGGCACGCTTACCGTTAAACAGAGATACTTTTGTGTGTCGTACTTCCGTTACACAGCTGATAAAAGCTGTTGATTCGGCCGTCGCGACAACGCGATTTCCGCGCGCGCGTTTCTCTCTCTTTCTTTTTTTTTCTTTCTCTTTCTCTCGCGTGCGCATCTCTTTATGAAGTCGAGTCGCGCGCGCGACGCGACGACGCGATTCGCGCGGAATTTCAACGTTCCAAATTGAATTTCTCATTGTACTCACGTGTGGCCGAGACTACTCCGCGACCGTTCGACTTTATGGATCCTTCTTGGCGGGTTTACTCGCGCGTGAGACGCGCGCGTCATCCTTCCTCAAATTTCGACCAGCTTCTTTCACCGTCGGAAAAACTTCGTCTCTCGTCCCGATCTATAAATAGAATTGATAAGTATAAAACTTCTTTTATTTGTTGCGCAAAAAAACGATAATTCGTTATTTTCCGTCTATAACAGAAAGAATGTTGTTTTCTTTGTGAGAATTTTTTAGATTTTCGTTGATTGAAACACAAACTTTGCGACAGGAGACGCGCTAACGAGTTTTCTGTGTCTAACAGAAGTGTATCTTCAAAATTATTGATAAAATAGCGCGTGCGAATTGTATCGGCGATTGTTTCACGCTGTTTGTATTTGCTCATCGATGAGATTAAAACAATAAATATTGCCTGGATGCGTCAGCGAGTTTATATTTGCACGGGAATCCATCCGTTCTCGAGACAGCAATCGATATACCAATTTTGAGCCACCCGCTACGATATAATTAATCTGAAGAATAATCCACTTGGTGTGTTAATTTTTATTAAGTTACACAAAGGATATTTTACGGTGAGCATGCGCATAATGTAATAGTGACGGGAAAAAACTAGCTTGAACATGTTTTACGAACAGAAACGATGTTATAAATGAGAATTTCGAGATTCGAAATGAAGTTTCGAAGGTGAAACTCCGTGTGCTTAGAAGTTAATTTAAGTTGTAACCGAACATCGATAAAGCTCACGTTATAACGGTGGACTTAAAAAACTTGCTGGCTTCCTAACGTATCCCATAAAGCGCAAAGCTCCTCCGTAAGTCGGTAAATGCGTCGATCTTCTCTTTTTTTTTCTTTTTCTCTCGAAACAACACGCGGCGACGCTTGGCGTATTTTTTACGTATCTAAGAGAGAGGCGGTATGAGACGGCTGGCTGGAAAACTTGCAACCGCGCCTTTATCCTACTTTGCGTTAGTCCGCGACACGTTTCTTTTCTTCCTTTTTCTTCTTTGTTCTTAGCGGTATCCACATTTTTGTGCCTGGCACATTTAATAAAGTTACAACCAGCCGCGGTAATGCACAAAACTATTGTATACGAGAATTTAGAATAGAAAAAACGAAACTCTTACATTACAAGTGCAAACGTTTATTTATAATATTAGATTCTCGAATTGTCATACGTGATTGATCGCGTTCATACCTACATCAGGTTGTGTCCTACATGATCCTGTGTTTTTATGACATGTAGTAAAGGACCAAAGGTTTATCGTATATTTATTTTTTATGAAATGTAAACGTAGATGAAACGATGTTTCCGTGAAACATTTGTAGCGCAACTTGGACTCAGAGTCGCGGCAAGTTGGCCGTTTGATTGCACGCCTGTGAGTGAATGAGATAAAAACATTGTCAGACAAATTACAGACTTTAATTCGTTTTTATACGTAGCTTGTTTTAGTCGATAATAAGCAACTTACATTGTGTTGATGACATTGTAGATATCTTTTTTATATACTTTATACGAACTAATCAATACCGACTATTAAACTTATATCTTTGGCCATTGCTATGGATAAAACAGTACAAACTCGTCGAATCATTGCTAGTTCGTGCTGAATTTTAAGCAATTCTCGACGGAGATCGATACTGAAAATAGAGCGCGCGCATGAAGCCGCACGTGAAAACACGTGCATCACATATTCGGGAAACGAGATTATTCGTTCGAAACTTTGTCGTTCGAGACTCTACAATGGTAATGTATGTCGTCTGTTTCAGATTCGCGCAAATGAAAGACATTAGATGAGGAAGTTCGCGAGACCGCCTGAATTGCAGGTAAGTCTATTTCATAGAAAATTATAGAGGAACAAAGTTCCTCGGGAACGTGACAAAGATATGATATTATATTTAAATTTATTACAACATTATATAAGTTTAGAAATGTTTATAATAAAAGTATACGCACAATATTGTTTTAGATTATTACATAATTATTTGATTCTGAATTGTCCTTTTTTATTTCACTGTTCGTACATCTTGAGAGTTTCAAATATCTTCAATTTATCTTAATAATTTAAACAATACAACTAACATTGTTATTTACTCATTGAGTTTTGTAAAGAATCACTTAATAATACTCATTACTCCAAACTAATTTTACAAACTAATTTTACATACATATATTTTTATCTGCATCATAAAATTATAATCGGAAGTAATCGCTTATGCAATCGCATTAAGTTTTCAATACGTGTAATAGATTCGCTTAATCGAGAGGAAAATTTCTGTCTGATAGCGCTAGTTTTGCCTGAGGCGAAAGAGAGAGAGAGAGAGAGAGAAACTAATTTATATTTCAAAAGGTTATTTTTAACGGCAGCAATTATACCTAATAATAGCTTAATATTGTCCCACATATCGACCTAATCAACCGTTATGGCGACCTATCTTCCGTCTTATTCGAATCTGAAGAGTTGCCGACTATCCGGTCGCAACATTTAACCTAATCAGCCACCCATGCACCTGCTTGATTATCTGAGGAGGTCACGACGCCACGTTATATTCTACTTGATGTTAACGTTATTTAGATCTTCCGCAGCTACACGTATCCCGTAACAGTGTTCATTTCAAAATACGTAATACATAATAAATTTTATATAAGTTTTATATGTAATATACGTATACGTTACATTTCTAAAACTTCAATTCGTTTAACAATTCGTTTTACGTATTATTTTTTTTAAGTACAGTATGCAACATTCGAACGCTTCAGTCGGACTTGCCTGCTAATCGACCTTGGTTTCCATCGTTGGTTATACTTGAGCAAAACAACGAGCGTGATTTTTCACGATATAGCTCTGCTGCGCTTCGTTGTCACATGCATGCATTTGCCGATAAGATCTCGCATTATATTTTCCATACCTTGTAATTAGTCAAATTTGCCGACAATTTTCGCCACACGAATCGCGAGAATTATCGTGTTTTTTTGTTACGACGATATGTGATAATAAATTTAAATGAGAGAGTCGTTAACTTTTTAAATTATTTCCTCGTTTAATGTCGATATATTCATCCACTCTCGAGAAATATGTTTTGTTGCTTTGTTTTACAAATATATAATTGCAGTAGATAGATCGAAGAGACAGTGAATATCGCTCGAAGATTATGATGTATCATTACGTACCATTAATCGTGGAGCAAAAACGCTGCGAGGTGCTAAGGCTATCGGAGGTTGTTGCTTCCTAGAAGAATATTGAAGCACCTACCGGGATATCATATTAATCATGGAACATTCGTAACGCATCCGTGCCTCTGATCCACTTCTTCGAGTTGAGCCGTTGTTCTTCGTGCGTTCTTGTTGGATTCAACAATGGAACAGAGTCTCGACGTGTTTTATTTATTCGAGAGAACTCGATCGTCTTCTTCGTAACGTTATTGTTGTACGTTTTGAAAGGTTTTACAAAAAGGCTTTAGCAATAAAACGACCGGTAAACTGGTAGTTGGCGTTCACCTCGATACAAAGCTGCAAAACTTTGCAGAACTTATTAGTCACGTCGTCTGTTTGTAGAACCTATCGGTCGCACTTAAGACTCGAGACGTATATATTGACAGAAAACATTGTCCTTAATTAACTACGATTTTCTTCACGCGTGTCTTGTATCTTTCCACAGCGACGTAACGTCAATGTGACACCGACTACCGTAACGAAGTATATAGTCCCGTTCTAAATAAAGTCCGGTCGTATCTTTACAAGCTGTTTCTCCTTGTTAATGACCCAGAGACATTTAACATTAAACCGGACTGAAGTTGTAATCGCGTAAACACTGTGTGTGTATGTGTGTGTGTCTCTACTTTCGCATAACTTCTCTGAAGGTCGGCAAAACTCGCGAATTATTCACCGGAATATTCCTTCGTGCGACAACGCGAGTTTATATCAATACTTGATGTCAATCGCAAGTCTTCGTCGATGCCCGAATTTTCTCAAATTCCGTGACTACGGGATTACAGGTTTTACACGACTCCACATGTTGATTGTTTGTTTTATTTATGAGGATCTTTTGACGTCAAAAATGTGACAGTTACCGACGTTTTATCCCACACTTTTATAACACGCTGGTATATACTACACTTATAGTTGGCAGATCGATGTCGGGTTAAATATCTAGGACACATGTCAGATATTACGTACATAATAGCGTCACCTAAATTTCCTTTATTTACGTTAGGTATAGCGATGATAATAACGCAAGCACACGCAAGCGCGTTTGCTAGTGATAATTAATTACTTTCCATTATACGAGACAAACTACGTTTAGTGTTCCAAGATATATCAACATTTTAATCGCTTTAATTGGTTCTATAATTTTTTAATTAGCACATTGTATACTTTTTAGATAGAAAAATTACTAAAATATTTTTATTTGAATATAATTTTCCAAATTAAATTGATCTACAAATATTTAAAAATGCTAAGATATTTTTTATACGGTTAAGGAGTTATTTAATTACTATTGCGATATGTAAAAGACTGCTTTTTTCTGAAAAAACCAGGTAAGAATGGCTGTTGGCCACAAAATTGCGCTTCTTCTTTCTTGAAAGTGTGCAGTTCTATAAATTTCTTAAAAGCTCGTAAAAACACGTTTCCCTTTACGAAAAGGGAACTCGTTGCAGAATGGGTTAAGTGTGACTGCCGTCGTAACTATTGGTTTTGCGCGAGAAGTTCGAGCTCCCGGAATTGTCCTTTCGACTTGAGAGGGTCCCGTTAATTCCCTCGATTTTATGGCAATTAGACTTCGTTGAGAACGAAACGTCTTGAAAGTTTCTTTTCGATGTAAGCGTACTTCTCTCATACATTTATCTAAAGAGATAAAATTAAGGCGATCTCTCTCTCTCTCTCTCTCTCTCTCTCTCTCTCTCTCTATCTATCTATCTTTCCCTCCCTCTTTTTCTATTGTTTCAAGTTTATCTACACAAACATTATTGATAATTTTGAAATCTCTATTGATTCTTCAAGTTTAAGATACAAAGTCTTTATAAATAAACTACAGATAACTGCAGGGAACCATCTATTCACACAGTTGTCTGCAGTTCGCTAATTGGAGTTGTCATATCGCCGCGGTGCTCCAATTAGTTTCTCCGTCACTATACGTAACGAAAATTATGCGCGTCTAGTTAACTCGCATGTTCGTGCATAACTTTAGCTTCCTTAACACCCGACGTATTTAATTAGCAAAATAATCAAGCGAATAATCTCGGCAACACGATACGGAGTATCGTCGCTCTTACCTTGAATGCGCGATCAATTTTGACGAACTTTACGCTATTCGCGCGATTTGTTCGCGAAAATTCACAATTTTTTACGCGCGAATATAAAATCCACTCTACTTCATGTCGCTTCCGATGCAATATGTAATAGCGTTTTCGATCGGTACCGGTTGAATCGCTCCGAAAGGGATTAATGACGTCAATTCGGCTAATCGACCGATCATATTGCTCGACTTACCGAAGTGACGTTATTAATCGCTTCAGGAGCGATTCAACCCGTAGCGATCGAACACGCTGTAAGTATATTATCCGACGTGGTGACTCGTCGAATTTAAGCGCCTTTAATTAAAGCGATTAATCGAAAAAAAAAAGTAAATCTTTATATTTCGAAAATCATGAGATAAGCGTAATTAATGATATATTATCGCGTTGTAATGTGCCGTGTTTTTTTTACTCGACATCTTCTTTGAAAAAAAATTTCAATTACAAAAAGACGAAGCGTTCTGAATTTCAAAAGCTGTTATGTAACAGCGAAATCGCGATTTTAGGTGAAGCCGATGGGAACTCTCGACGTCGAGCGTTCTGCGTGATTGCGCGTGTATCGACTAGTAGGACGCGTAGTAGGCACGTTGTTTGCCATATATGGCTTATGTGGCTCTATATATAGCCACGTGGGTGCCTTCACCGTGGCGCGGGTGGATGGGTGGGTTTTGCTCTCTCGGCCACGCAAAACCACGTCGACCTTTGTCTCATTTTGTATCGAACGCGTCGACGCGATGCTCGCGACTCGACCGCGTCGATCATGGCAGGAAAAAACTCCGGGAATTCTCCTCGTAAAAAACTCAGCAAGCGGAAAAGGTTTCTAAACAATAGCCGTAGCGGTAACAATCGGGGACTTGGAACGAATATCGCGATCCGACAAAATCGTTAGTAAACTGCACCGTAAAGGTCAAAGCTGAAATGCAACAAAGCACATGACGTTGAAATTGTGCTTTTGTATTTATTTTCTAGAAGAATTTGCAATCTTTACTAATTAGGTCAAATGTTTTTTTTTTTTTTTTATGCTTATTTTCTGCTACAAAAATTGACAATAATCGAGCTCAGAGTAATTGCGCATATCTTTATATGGCGGCTACGTTTATTGGTACTTCAATCACTGAAAAAATTCGCGATAACGACGTGTGACAGAAGTGATGCGATATTATATCTTTCGATTCGAGATATGTGATAATCGAAACAGTTTATCGTTTATTGCGATGTACTCACTATAATTAAAAATCACTGATATATATTTTGTCGTAATATATACGAAAGAGAAGTGTCGCGTCAGTTGTACTTTACGTTCACGACGTACGTTCGAACGTCGCCGCATGCGCATCAGCTGCGGACGAACAACTTTCTACAGTCCAAAAAGCAGAAATTAACATAGTCTTTCTGACTACGAGTGTCACGATATTTAATGCGATTTACGAATGTTATCCGATGACTCGCGGGTCGAAGGACGTGCGGCGGCATATCATTTTATAATCTAATGACTGGCGATTTTACTGGATGACATAGTCGCGCGCGATGCATTCGAAACACGAAGAATAATTTAGGATCCTTGAAAACGGACATATCGGCGAGTCGTACCGTAAGTGCGGATGAACACTTTTGTGCGATGTCACGCTCGCGATAGCAGTTGGATGAATGTTTCTCGCGACTGTTCGTGGCACACTTATTGTTAAACATGGCAAGGACGGCAAGGTATACAATTCGCGGATATATTTCGCCTGCTTATCCCGTCGGGATTAATAATGGAAACAGGGACCATTCGCGAAACGCAAACCTTCGTGAGAGAAGTTTCCTTTTAATGAGGTTTCCGAGTATCAATTGTTACTATCAATCTTGGTTGCTGGCGGGCTTTTATCGGCTTGCATGTGGATCAAGGTGCACGGGATGCGTCTTTTCGAGGCATTATTTATATTCGATTGTGCAATTCAATTAGGTGAAAGGTATTTTCTTACGTCTCGTTGTTTCTAAATATTAATAGCGGTGCGGTATAAGCATGCGAAGTGTGACCTTTATTTATTAATTAACACGAAATATTTAGCGTGACAATAAAATGAGATAACTGCTAACTTAACTAAGTATGTTCCACTAGTGTTATCTAATCCCATGTTTTAATACGAGAAACTTAGTTTGGAATTTATTATTTCTTTTCTTACAAATTCTTATATTATTTTTCTCTATTTTAATTATAAATCGAATTATAACCTACATATACATATATACATGTAATATATGTATATATTAATTGGTAATGTAATTAACTTAATTTATGTATTTTTATTTATGTATTTTTATAATATTTATATATATGTATGCCATATTTTTTTCAACTCAATCATTTCGAAGAAAATATTTCGGTAATTGCAGAATGCAATGCAAAAAAATCGTCTCTTACTTTTTTTCCAAAAGCTTAGGAGATTAAAAAAAGCGAGTAGACAGCTACATAACACTCTTTAACGTCACCTAATACCTGTTTGCCACAAATTGATCAAGTGTCAATTCGCTTAATGAAACCGACCTTTTTCTCGGGTGGTGCAGCAGAGCCTGTTTGGCTTGGTCGATCGCTTCGCTTGCCAAACACCTGCGATACCGTTTTCTTCTGACGATCGATGGAAATCCCTGGAGGCCTGGTGTCGGCCTCTTCGTTTCGCTCTTGCTGCGGTCAGTTTGTACGATTGACCAGCACTCGGGCGACAACGGTGCGACGCCGCGACCTAGCGCGCGACGTCGACCGCGCGCACGGGGAGACGACGTCGACGACGGTCTCGCTCGGCGTCCGTCGCCTCGTGGTATCACTCCGGTGTCCGTCCTTAGTACCGTTTCGTTGGAGACTATCCGCGGTAACGGCAGCGTTTATGGCACGCTCGTTGCTTGGCTACGCCACGCGACTCGCGCCCAGACACGGCATTTAGGTATAGTTGGCGCGGTGCTGGAGACACACGAACGACGCCGCCGCGACCGCTGTCGCTCCCACCATCGTCGTCGATTCCTCGTCGTCCGCTCCTAGTCGTTGCGTCACGTTTTCTCGACCACCCTCTCACACGACCCATCACCCTCCCGCGTCTCTTTCTTCGCCACGAACCCTCTTCGTCGCCACCCTCTTTGTTGCGCTCGCCGTCAGAAAGAGCGGTCTCGATATACCACGTCTGTGCCGGGTGGTTGCGGGTAACGTGAAACCACCCGTTCGCCTAATCGCGCGAGGGTGAATTTTGGCCAGAGCGGTCTGCGCGCAACGTGGTTTACTTTGGTTTGGTTTGATTTGGTGTGGTGCGATAGTACAGTGTTGGATTGCCGGTGTTTTCGTCGCGGACCAATGTCACCATATAGGTATCACGACGGTATAGTATTTCATCTGAGCAAAGTGTGTTGTGCGAAGTTTGAATGATGTTCGCCAAATTGCTTGGCATCTTCTATATCAATATGGAAAGTAATGATTTTGTACGAAAAAAGTGGAAGATTGATATAATGGTGATGTGCAGACAACACTCGCTTGCATCGTTTGAATTTCTTGCATTGTTGATCGAAGTTTTGTCTCTTAGAAAGTGACGTCTGTTGTACGAAATCTAATCAAAGCAAATTTAAAAGTATTCTTCATTAGCGCAGCTATTCTTCATTGGTGTTTTATTGCTTACCTGGTCAACGAAGTGAAAACTCAAACACCGTGTATCATTTCACAAAGCGAATGTATATATACGTATACAATAATAGAAGATAATTCTTATTAGCAAAATATATATTACTTTTTAAATGAAAAATACAAATTTATTGAATAGTTTGCGACTACTTGTAATCGATTTTTTTTCGGGTTGCGCTATTTTACTCAACCGTCTTGGCTTCGTGCATGAATATCATTAAGAGCTGTCTAAATGCAAAACACGTCAGGTATGCATGAGAAATAAAAAACAACGGCACACGAAAATGTTACAGCCCCGGCCGATATCGGTTGTGTTGTTCTTGTAATAACAATCGTCACGCTTGGGATGGTGGAATAACAATTACAGCGCAATAAATTAGCATGGGGAAATTTGACTCATTTCAGACGGTGTTTAGAATCGAAACCTAAAGTACCTATTCCCGGAGCTGAGTGTCGCAGCTGCCAAGTGTCGTGTCTGTGTGTAGCAATCACAACATGAGACTGTCTAGACCGCGGAACATTTTGAGATCCGCGCGAGCTAAGCTTAGATCTCGCCTAGGCGACGTGTATTTCTGTGTAATTCGACAGGTGGCCCTTAGACACTGCTACTCACCGCGATAAGTAGCAACACTCACCGGCGTGCTCCACTTCATGAAGTGAAGATAAACACTCAGTCATATCTAAGAAACTCTACTATAACTCGGATCTCCTTAAGTTTTTATTTATTTGTTTTGTTTTAATTATGTATCTTTAAGCAAAAAATAAACAAATACATTTACCGACTCCAAGTAAAAGAAATAATACAACTTTTAAAGAGCCAAGCGCTCTGGATGTATTACGCGCGAAATGTTTTTAAAACGCAAATTAACACGCACGCATTAAATTCGAATTAATTTTTAATTCGAAAATAACATCGATTGCATCTCGAAAGCATCTGTATCGGATGCTTGGTTACTTTGCATCTCGTAGAAAATCCCTTTACACGTTCTCTTGAATTAAATTTGCATTAATTTAAAAAAAAAAAAAAAAGTTTTTTATGGCGCTAGAATTTGTGCTAAGCGATAGATATCCGAAAGATAATTCCGTCCTGTCGCCGGAAATGCGAGAGATGTTTCACGTCCACGTGAATTTCCTCTCGCTGTATTTATATTCGATAAACCCAGCTGCAACGTCAAATATATCTCGACAGATCAGATCGCGAGGTATGAGGATTTGCACGGTTTTCCGGTCGAGATATAATATTGGAAAGACGATGCCTTGACGTGGTGGTGGTCTATAAATTCTCGTGGGATCATAAAGCGAGGAGAGAGACAAGTGCTTTAACGTGCATGCATTTACGTCCGAAACACTTTCCCCATCGTCATTCCTATTCTGTCGGCTTGATGAAAAAAAAAAAAAAAAGAAAGAAAAAAGAACAACAGCGGTTCTCCCGCGTCGTCGGGAGAATCGCCGGAAATACGCGGGAAACGTTTCCTTTCGGCCGTCTGCTCTCTAATCTCGAGATATATACGTTGCCTTTATGCAGACACGCTTTCCACGTAAATCACGCCTTATCTCTCGCGTGTCACCATCTCCGGAGGAAGATTCCGCGGTGAGAAGCGCGCAACCCAAAATCCTTGTTGTGCATTTAGCAGTAAATGCGACCGCGTTATCTTCGTGTCTCGTTGAAAAGAAGAAAATCTGCAAGACACAAGATGTAAAACACACTATGCGAATAAAAATGGGACAAACAAATGATGCATGCGGAAGCATACAGTTCTACGCTCTTATCACAAATCTCGCTCGCCGTCGTTTTATGAAATCCGATTGCGCGGAAGAGATAAAAGATCTCGACATGAACGATATCCATAGCCTGGATTTGCGATGTTGGAAGCGAGACACTCGAGCGTCGATCGGCCTCGATCACGCGATCCCTGTTTTTCTTTTCCACGACCGTAATTCACAAATTTTCCATCTCGCTTGTTTACAGACTCGCCAGGATGGTGGGTAGCATGCCCAGCGGATGGATGAGGAGGTTCCTCCTCTTCCTTGTCCTGATGACCGGAGTCCTGTTGATTGCCATGTACGCCCATGCACCGCCGCTCGCATCGCTGCAGCCGTTTGCGACGCGTCGGTAAGTAATTTCAGTGACTAATGGCAATGTATCATTTGTTCCTATTCAAACGAACGGCGATACGGCGAATAAAACGCCGTGATTGCCGTTACTGTCGAGTGAATCTTATGTAAAAAACAAAATTAAAACCGTTAGGTGTATCGCTGCTCGCACATATGTATCTAAAAAAAAAAAAAAAACAATTAACGAGTTTGTATAGACATCGCTATTTTAACACTTTATTTTATATTTTAAAATATATTCTTTTTTATTTAAAAAAAAAAAATATATATATATATAACGTTTTATGAGAGAAACTGGGACTAATTCGAATTTGAAATGAAGGTCGTGTGCGAGATGACTTGTTTTTTCTATTCGATCTTTACGTGTCTATGATTTCTGTTAACACAGCCAGTGTAGTTTTTCGGCTGTTCGCGCGATGTGTATTAATGCAAAGTGCCTTTTGATTATTTTTTTCTCACTGCTGCATGTTTGTTTTTTTACTTTGAATTTATTTCGCATTCTCGCGCGCATCGCAACCCACGATATCGAAGAAGACTACAGGACTTGCAGCGCGGATTGGTTAATTACCTGGTGGGTAATGAAACCACAATCGGATCGGAGGAACGGCTCTACGAGTATCTGGAAGAGCCTAGGTAAAGGACACAGCTCCCTCCCCCCTCCCGGCGGGGAATGAAATCTTAATGCTATGGACGAACTTTGTGTCCCGTACTTTTTGGTGCCTTCAGCTGAAATCCGCTTTCGCTCCGATCGGTTTTTGCACCTTTTCTTCCAACAGTCCTGTTACCGATTCGGACAAAAAGTATTCTTCGTTGTTTCACACTTCTTTCGAACAGTTTCTTTCATAACTTTCTATAACTTGGAAATTCCATTATTATATTGCGCTTGCGGTATACTTTGGTAATTTTCTTTTTTCTTTTCGGGAAGAACCGGAGTTACATATATATATGTGCCATGTGTCTCGTGTCAATATCGGACATCACTATCCCAATTAAGAAGCTATCAGGGAGCGCATGAACCGCCGTAATACTTCAATCGTGAACGAATTCCTAAATACCTCGAATTTCCACGGAAACTCTCGTCTGTTTCTCTGTCATCGTGCTCGCTCATCTCGTCTTCTCTTGCAACACACACATATACACACACACACACGTCACACCTCATTCTGGCACACATTCACTCGTTTAATCCATTCGCTCGAACAGGTCCGTCATGCTAAATGCACACCCGCGTCCCCGCTATTGTTGCACACCATTGTTTCCCGTATTTCGCGGATTATGCTCGTCCGCGTCGTGTTGCATTTGTCCTGATCCTCGCTTCGCGAACCCGACTTTCCCGGCGGCCTTATTCTCGAAAACGGTTTGCTTTTATTTTTGGCTACAAGTATGGAGAAATAAAAACAAAATGCAGAAAATATTTGAATATGAAAAAATTGCTCTGAGATTTATGGCGCTAGTGCATGATAATTTTTCTTTTGAACGTGCCTCTCTCTCCTGGTCTTAACATTTCCTGCAGCGAATGTAAAATAAATGTTCCGAACTGTCGCGTATTGCAAAAGAATGATGAAAACGCGAGTTTTATGCGAGTTGTGGAATTACGAGAGATTTTTACGGATTGCACAGAACATTTCAAAGTCCGTGGTCCTGGGCATGTGTCGCAAATCGATGCGAGAGGCGAGCAGTGAGATCTTCGAGAACATCACTGTCGACTTGCACCGCGCACTGCGGCGGAGACACTCGTCTACTATGGCCCAGACCAACCGAGAACGTCATTCTTGGCGATGAAAGCGTCGTTCTGCATCTTCAGCAGATTGAATTCGTTACCGTCAACACGAGCGATCAGGAAACGAAAGATCTGCTGGAACACGCAAAGGATATCTTTATCGGTGAGTGCTGAGAGAAGTAAGGACAGGGAAAAGAATATTTTTGAATCCGATTTGTTATCGCAATTGCTGAAGTTTCGGACGCTTTCTTTTTTATTACATAACACATTTGTCATATTGCAGGAAACATTAGGAGTCTGATTAAAGTGTTGAACGCCAAGAGTCGATCGGGTGTCGACACGTTCGTCATATATTTAAGCGCCGGAAACGGGCGAGGCGCCACTTTGACCTTGGACACCGATGAGTCATACAAACTGGAGCTCGTGATAAAGGGAAAAACTCTGGAAGCCAGGATCACGGGAAAGAATTATTTCGGAGTGCGTCATGGTCTTGAGACACTCAGTCAGTTGATCTGGTGGGACGAGGCAGCTGGTAAACAAGGTGCACTCCGCATTCTCACGCGAGCCTCCATCGAGGACAAGCCTGCGTTCTCTTATCGCGGTTTGCTCGTCGATACCGGCAGACAATTCTTCCCGATCGAAGAACTGAAGAGAGTAATTGACGGTATGGCAGCTACAAAGCTCAATACTTTTCATTGGCATCTCACCGACTCCCAGAGCTTTCCCTTCGACTCGGCGCAATTCCCGGAAATGGCAAGATGGGGTGCTTACAGCGGCGATCATATTTACACACCTGACGACGTGAAAGACCTGGCCGAATACGCGAGAATACGCGGTGTCAGAATCGTCGTCGAGATTGATTCTCCGGCTCATGCCGGAGCCGGATGGCAGTGGGGTGAGTAGGTTTAGCGGAAAATCTTAAATCTTAATAAATGTAGATACATAGTCTTACATGACACTTTTTTTCCGCGCGTAATATCAGGCGCGGAACACGGTTTCGGCGAACTGGCATTGTGCGTCGATCAGCAGCCGTGGTCATCGTACTGCGGTGAACCGAACTGCGGCCAGCTGAATCCCATAAATGAACACTCGTATCGAATACTCGAAGGCCTGTATCGAGAATTGTTGGACCTGACTGAAGTACGTGACGTGGTACATCTCGGTGGCGACGAAGTGAACCTCGAATGCTGGGCGCAATACGGCAACATTACTTTGGCCATGCAGGCACAGAATATGACAGATCATCACGTGCTCTGGGCAGAGTTTGAGACAAAAATGTTGCAGCGACTAATCAGGGCGAATCATGATAAAGTACCGAAGGCGGTGATCCTGTGGAGCTCACCGCTGACCAAGAGGCCGTACATCATGCTGTACTTTGATCCGAAGATTCATGTTATCCAATCCTGGGGCGGCAGCAACTGGCCGGAAACGCCGGATCTACTGGAAGACGGATTCCGTGTAATTCTGTCACACGTGGACGCTTGGTACCTGGATTGTGGTTTCGGCAGATGGCGAGAAAGTGGCGAGGCCGCGTGTGGTGAGTACCGCACTTGGCAAACTGTCTACAATCACCGTCCATGGAAGGATTATCCGCCGCAGCATTTGCCGTTGGTACTTGGCGGTGAGGCGGCGATCTGGAACGAACAGACCGGTCAATCGTCCTTGGGACCTCGACTATGGCCCAGGGCATCAGCGTTTGCTGAACGATTATGGTAATATAACGCAGTATAACGCAAATTCAACAAGTGTCTTTTTTTCAGAAAGATTTTTTCACGGAGATATATTTTTTCAGGAGCGATTTACCAACAAACAGTTTTTCTACGGATGAGAATGTTTACACCAGACTGGCCACGCATCTCGAAGTCTTAAATAGCAGAGGCATTAAGACGGAGTCTATGTGGCCGCAGTGGTGTTCTCAGAATCCCGGTAAATGTCTCTGACCGATCGTCAAAGATTCGCGAACTATCGACCAGACGTTCTACAAACGCTGTACTTTCGGAGTTGATTATCGCAGAATGGGGCGATATAAAAAACGGCGACGTGTGCCGCAAACTCTGTCGATAGTCGGAATTATCCGACGCGCAATTACATCGCGTATTCGTGAGTCGTGGGTGTTTTCGACTAACGGATGTCCTGCCAACAAAACTGACAATCGTTCTTCGATAAATTATCCGACAATTCTCTTCTTCGCAAAACTGTCGATGTAGCAAAGACAAGGCTATACGCTCTCTCTGCGTTTTTTTAACATATGCAGACATGACGAAGCTACGAGATTATGCAAACGACAACAAGTAAATTCTTAAACAGATACTTGTTAAAGTAACGTAAAAAAACACAATGGTTGATAATGTTGAATAAGAATATCTATCTCTCTTATAAAAAGAGGTTCGAAGCCATGCTTCGCACGTGCTTAGTTTTATAAGCGCTTACTTAACAAGAATTAAATGATAACATAATCGAAAGAAAATATAAACATTATAAACATCTCAATAAAATGTTTTTCTAATCCAAGGATACTTCTTGCATGAATCATGTATTAATTGGAAAAGAACTGCGTCACAGATCGTTGTTTAATTCACCTTTCATTTTTTTAGAAAGTTATCATTATTTCGAGAGTGAGTTTGACGTTACGGAAAAAACATATGATGTTTGAGATATATAGTTGATGTGAAAAATAAATAATGACGTTTGTAAATCACTGCAACGAAATTGATGTATGTTAGAAAGATGCGGAATGAAATTTATATAAACACAATTACAATTCTAACGTAATATAACAAAACAACTTTAAACAACGTAATTACGTAAAGCAATTGAGCATGATTGCTTGTAATAGCAATCATAGCGATTAAAATATAATTGCGGTAATTTAAATTCTTTTTTTTTTTATCGATAAAACTTCTATACTCTGAATATATCATAAAATTACTCTGCTGTTTATGATTTTGAGATTTTGAGATTTTGAGATTTTGAGATTTGTGTTGAAATACAAATCTTATATTTTTTTTGTATTTTACATTTGTTATTCTTCTACATCTTAATACCTGCTTTTTAATATGTATCTGTGGACTACAGAAAGAATGATATATCTAAGGTAATAAAAAGACGTATTATTGCTTCGTGCACTTTAGCAACGCGTAAGAGACTAATTGCTACGTTATTTTCCTGATCCCACGAAACAAGGGCATTTGATGAAGTGTGAACGCTCTTACAAATATGTTAATTTAAAATTTCTTTGCTAAAACACCACACGAGCTCGCGTTGAGTATTTGGCAACTGTTAGCATAAAATTTAGCCTTTTAAGTAAGTGATTTTACAATATTCGGGCCTATTCTGTAATCTTTAGCGCATATGTTACAGACATAGCGTTATTACAAAACTTAGCGCAGACGAGATGTATCAAAAATAGTTGCGCAACGATACGTTAACGATAACAAAATCGTCGTTATAAGTTGCAGAATAATAATATGAAAGTATAAGTAACGAAGAACACAGGAAGCGCATAGCGATCCGACGCTATGATGTTTAATAAATGTCGATAAAGAGAGAGAGAAAGAGTTGTCTGTGTTTAAAATTATCTTAACAATTATCATATATGTGTGTATGCTTGGCATCATTAAGTTCCGCCGGTTCTTCCGCTAATGATGCTAATTCTCTAATTATCGTCAAAACGCAAAAAAATCTGACTGATAAAAAACACACGCAGAAAACTCGCCCGATTATAGTAATTTCAAGATGTGTATGCGACGTTGTTTTAGCAACGCAGAATTGATAATGGCGTAAACGTAATCGCGAACGGGATTTGCCCCTGTTTGTTCTTTGTAGTACAACATGGCCTATGCATTAATGAAACTCGAGTGATCACCAAGACATTTGTAAATACTTTGTATGACGTAGGGAGCAACGTATAGTATAATAAATATATGTATAGATAGACAAATAGATATTATATATATATATTGCGATATATATATATATATATATTGCGATAGATATTTAGGCGAATAGATAGATGAAATAAGCAAACTGCTCATAAGAGACAACGGGGGCAAGGAAATGTTTGTTTGGAAGAGAAGATGGAAATCTGTACTTATTGATACTTACAGATATTGAGATGGTTAAGAGGAGCTAAGCCTGGCGCGCGTTTGTATATAAAAGAAGATATACGTAATAATTGTAAGGATCCTATATTTATTTTATTTGAATTCAATAAAGATTGTTATTATTATTGTATTTGCAAAATTTATAACACGTGAGAGGAATTTCTCTGAAACAAATATATGCTAATATTTTTTAAAACTTATAACTTTTGACTTGATATGGCAGCATCTGATGTCTTAAAATGCGAATATATTGGCTGTTGCGAAAATATTGAAGTCGATATTGAAAATCCAAACCGTTTGTTGCAGTTTTTTACGCGCATGGATTACTCCTCCGGATTATTTCTCGTGTCAAGTTTGTCCTAATCTGACCGAGACATCAGTACACTTGAACGGTATATGAACATGTATATGAACATAAACGATCTTGTAAAGAAGAGAAACCTTTTACGGTGATTAGGACGGTGATATTTACATATACTTATGTTATGCGTCTCTCTTCGGTCTGCAACGACGTACGTGTGTAAATAAGACACAATGATGTGCGTGTATGTGAATGTATGCATGTATGTACGTGTAACGACGGTTCTCTGAACTGATCCCAGAAAGATATACTCTGTTATGACGTGTCTCCTACACGAATTTAACATAAAGTGAATTTTGAATATATATGACGCTATTCTCTTCATTTCTCAAAAGTTATCCTATATCCTTGTTAAAGATGCATGCTCAATATATATAATTGTGCGCAATATGACGCTATAAGTTCTATAAAGAACATTATCTTTTCAACAAAAACAAAAATAATTAGAAAATTAATAAATATACACAATTAAAAACAAAGAGAATATAGTTTTTGAATAAATTAGTTGAAATTTTAAAACTTGTCAATTCCACTTCAATACAATAGTATGCAATGCACATTTGCGAAATATAACTTTTTGACTAAACAATATCTAATGTTGAAGGTTGTCCTCTGGTTCAACTTGATAAAATCAAACTTTCACTGCACAACACCCTGTCGAACTGGTTCACATTAGCCTTTTTGACTAAGTCCAGATTTGGATTAAATATATTGGAACAGCTAAAAAAAACATCAATTGATCAAACAACATATCTTAGAAAATTGATATTGCATATGCGTGCGAAAACGAGCTTTTATTGGTATTAAATCTACTTTTCATGATTGTCTTATGAAGCTTGTGGTCAAAGTCAGACAATACAATTATGAAAGTTCAAATCCATCGACTCTGTGTAATGACAAATATTGACGACGAATTGATTGAGAGGTTTTCTGAAAATTAAACTTTGATGGATCATATGTATTAGATGATTTTTGATTTGTTTACACAAATACGTTATATGATAAATATTACTTAACGAAATTGACACAAATAAAGATAATTGAACCGTTACGCAGATGATGAAAAGTTGTGACTTTTCGATTATCAAACATTATAAAAAGTTCACTATAAAAACATCAAAATAAAAAGTATACAGTGTTCATAAAATAATTAATATTAAATATAATTTACATAAAAATTGTGATTTGAAATAAAATTGTAACTTATAATTGTTTTATAATACAAGTAAAAATTACAAATTTATGGCTCGCAATAATTACGGTTTGCATAAGTAACTACTTAGTTTACTCAGTCTATATGCACGTACTTGCTCACGTTTTCTTCTTCCATCTGCGTCAACACAAGAGGAGGGTCGGAGCGCGGAAAATCTCATACACGTGTAAACGCACAACGCGCAGCCGCCCGATTTACCACGACGATCCTTCGTCGGAGTTTCAGATGATTCGTGATCGTGTCTCGCGTAGGTGCGCATCTTAAAGAGAACGTGTGGTCTTCTCGGCTAATTCTACCCGACAAATTCTTGTGACCGTGAAATAGAATAAAATTAAAGGTGAGAGCACAGAAAAGACAGATAAAAAACTGAAGAGAAAGAAACAACGTTCAAATAATACAAATTCTTATTGTTGTTGTTTTTTTTTAGCGTTAGAATGGGCGATGAAGTGGACCACTTTATAGCCGTTCAGAAAAATAAATGTGATCAGTTTCTCCAAGGTGGGATCCAACTTTTTTTTATTTGTCACTATTATATGTAAATGTTTGTATGTGAATTTTTTTGCACATTTCTGAAATTAAAACACATATTTATATTATAACGTGTTTTTTTTTTCTCTCTCTCATAAAGTTTTTCGAAAAATAATTCTATTTTTTTTTGTGAATTAAATATGCAATTTTTATTTGCTGTCGCTCACATTAGGTATGTCTACATTCGAGGATGTAATGTCGAAAACAACTGAGATGAACTTATTCGACAATATCGTTACCAATAAGATGATGGAAAAAGATCACACTGGTATCGCTTCTTTTAACGAGGGCAACGATACCGAAATTCGTCAATGTCAGCCTTCTTTCGATGGTTTGCTCTGTTGGTCGCGCACCGACGCACCGGGAATAGCCATTCAGCCCTGTCCGCCGGCGTTAATCATGGGATATACCGATCTGGCGAACGACAACTTGCGAGCATTTGCGATAGCAAATGCCAGTAAAGTCTGCTTGGCAAACGGCGAGTGGTATCGGAACTCGGACGGCGTCTTCTGGAGCAATTACAGTCTGTGCATACCGAACAGTACATCCGCAGAGTCTTCGGTGCTGAACGTAAGCTTTCACTTTTGCATTTTTTGCGTATACATTTCGATCAAATAAATTAATTATTAAGTTCGAGCAAACATGAATAAAAATAATATAGATTTAAGATAAAATATAGATGGATTTTATATAGATTTAAAATAAAATTTAGTTTATTTGTTTATTTTGTGTAACTTCTTCGATAGAAATGGTTGCCGATCATCAGGTTGGTGTCGCAAATTGGATATTCCACATCGTTCACTGCTTTAATCGTCTCCATGGTAATCTTTTTCTTACTCAGGTGAGTGTGTTTACTTCACCTGGGTAAACACATTAAAATCATCACTTTTCCAATTCTATCGAACGTTCGCGCAATGTTGTCTATCGCTAACAAGATTCCCATCGTGTAGGAAACTAAGAAATCCCAGAAATAGATTGCACATGCATCTATTTGCATCCTTTATCATGCGGGCCTTCATGGCGCTTCTGAAGGATTGGGTCTTCATCGATGGAATCGGATTGGCCTGGGACGTGGTCTTGGTCGATGGAAAAAACACCTTTATCAGAGAACGCAATGTAAAACTCATAGATTATTTATTAGCGTTATCTTAATTGTTGTAACTTCTGCGTTTATTGCGTATTGTTTAATTGACTGTTCCAGTCTTGGATCTGCAAGCTTATCACAAGTCTGTGGCAATACTTTATCGTGGCGAACTACTCGTGGATCTTAATGGAAGGATTATACCTCCACAATCTAGTTTTTTTTGCGTTATGTGCCGACACAAGCACCATAACTTTGTACATCCTTCTAGGCTGGGGTGAGACGAGAATACCAAGATGCATCTTTGCATTATATGAGTCGCACTTCATTCAAATTCAATTTTATTGAACAGGTCTTCCTGTACTGGTAGTAGTTCCATGGGTCATAACACGCGCGACTATCGAAAATATTCTCTGTTGGACTCATCACGAAAATCCCTCGCTGTTTCTTATCATAAGAATACCAATTATTATGTCTATTTTGGTATGTGTTGATTAACATTAATTTCTATTTGAATCTCGCACCAATTCAAATTTTTTCCGTTTCTTTTCTATCCGTAGTTTAACTTTTTGTTGTTCCTCAACATCGTCCGAGTCCTGTTTGTGAAGCTGAAGACGTCGGTGCATTTGCAACGCAAAAAGATGAAATACAAGTTAGTATATTAATAGCAATTACGTCTTTTCTTTTTGCTTTTAGCATTTTAGCATTTAACAGGCAAGAAATGGTGTAATAAAAATTTTAGAATAAAAAATATTTAATGAAGAAAATATTTTTAATATATACTTGTTAAATGCGTTGTGTATGTTTGTATCATTAATTTAGGAGATGGGCAAAATCGACTCTAGTACTAGTACCACTTTTCGGAATACATTACACTTTCTTCTTAGGATTTTCTTATCATAAAGATTACCAGATTGAGCTTGTCTGGCTTTTCTGCGATCAACTGTTCGCGTCTTTTCAAGTAATTGTTATGACAAAAAAAACCTAAAGTTTTGCATAATTTATGTATACACATGCTGAATTGTTTTTAGGGTGCTTTTGTGGCTTTCCTTTATTGTCTGCTAAACGGCGAAGTCAGGGCGGAAATGCGACGAGCGTGGAGAGCTCGACGATCAAAGCGAGAAGTTGATACTCTTATTTTTGGACTTCGAGAATTACCGAAAATTTCAAAGAATGAAATTAATAGAAAGCAGCATCAATCGGAAGGTGATAACAATACTAATTTTGCAATTAAAGCACTGGAAAAATTGTCCATTAAAAAGGGTTAAATAAATGTCATCAAATAAATGTCCTATTGGGTAATAGAGAAAGAACGAAAGAAAAGTTCTACGGATAAAATTTATATATACAAGTGAATATCTAAAAAAACTTAAAATTATATTATTTATACGTAACTTGTGTAATTTTAAAATAAGAGAAAAACAACTGCTTTTATGTGTACCTATAATATATGATATAAAATATTTACATGATTATTATAAAACACATATATATGTGAAATTAAAAAAAAAGTTTATTTTTTTAAACACTAAAGAAAGAGAAAGAAAGTTTGTAATTTAAAAAAATAAATTTGCAAACTATATGTAATCTTTGATGCGTGACACACACGTACAAAATAATTAAAATTATTATTAAAATTTTGCGTGAAAGTGAAAACAACCGATAATTACTTTAACTGGCAATGAGTTTATTGTTTTATGAGTGTACAATTCTCTTTATTAACATAAGGAAATTACATTAATTTTAAATGTTTAATCGTACGAAGGTAAGTAGCTTATATGTTCTCTCTCGATAAATTCCGTCACTATCGATTATAGGGCTCGACTTAGCTATTGTTTGTGCTGCCGCCATTCAAAGGCGGCTTTGTTTATTTTATTTCTGTCTTACTCGAGTCTTACTCGATTATTATAAATCTACACAATCTTTTTATGTAATTATAATTTATATAAAAAATATATCTCTTCTTGTTAGACACAAAAAAGTTTCCTTATAATTCTTTATAATGTTGCATTATTCAATAAAATAAAAAAAACAATTTTAAATAAAAAGAAAATATATACAGTACTCTTCTGTTACAAGCAAAGAAATTTTCTGTTTTACAAGATAAAACTTATTCCTGCTAACAAAAAACCAAGGATCGATCATAAAAACTGAAACTTTTATAACCGACTCTAATCTTGCTCCTCTTTTGTTTTTTATTTTGAGCGGTCGAGATAATTCATGTCTTTTAATTGCTAGGAAAAAACCCGTGTGTTATAAACAAGTCTTCGGTCCCAAAATTTTCTTTATACCTGGCCGTACGTAAACATATACTGTATATACTATGTTTACGTGAACAAAAGAGTATTCTTTCAAAAGAGTTCTATAGAGAAAAGGGTCATCGTAGTAATGAGGTGTGAACTATCTCATGACACTTGAAGCGACCGCAAAAAACACATTAATCGAATGTACCGAACAGGGTGTGTGTCGTGTCTCTGATTATTGTGACGAGAATCGGTTATATCGGCGAGTACATACATGCGACGTGTATGTACGTAGTTTCGGTCGCACGCGCCAAACCCCACGCGTGCAATTTCCGAGATGGGTGTTGATTGGCGTGGCACCCTGTCGGATTGAAAGTAGATTGAAGTCCGATTGAGCAATTTGCATAATTGCGGGTTCTGCGGTTTTATAGAGAGCGAGAGTGGTTCTACCCTTTTCTTCCTCTTCTTTTTCTTTGGATAATACAGCCGTTATATATTTGGATTCTCAAAGAAGAAATAAACTTTATCTCTCAAATTAAAAAGAACGAAGAATAATAGAAGGAAGAAGTTTAAATTAGAAAATGATAATTGAGAAATTTGCATTACGCATCTAAAGAGTAAGTAAACTTTAAAAAGAAAATTAAAACAGAATTAATATAAAATTAAAATTTAATTGCAATAAAATAAGTACAAGTAAAGAAAGAAATAAAAGATGTGCCATAGTGATTATTATCTTTAGTCGAGTAGCGCAGATGTGACTCGTTCGCCACCTGATTCTCCGTAGAAATCTATACTATTTTGATGAATTTCCTCTTTCATTCTTTTCATATACATGTTTTTTTTTATCTCTTTTATAATAGATTTTTGCGTGGAAGCGTGAAATAAAATAATAAAACCGTCATATCTTTAAGAAAAATAGATAGAACATTCTACATTTGATAATGTAGTCAGTTAAGTAATCCATCTTCCCATTTAGATCCATCTTCCTATATCTCGATTTTATTACTGACATAATCGGTAATGCCATACGTGAGCTTGATGAACGTAAACTTATTGTCCAAAAGAAATACTTGATGAGATTATAATTAAAGAGATTATAATTAACAAACACTGTCTAAGGCTCAAAATTCAGAAATTTTCACGAACAAGGACAAAGTATAGACAGAATAAATATTGTAAAATAAAATCAAAAATTTGCTTATACGCACTCAGTACCGGAAACATTGTCGCATCCGATAATTTCCAACTAAGGGGAACAAGGCGCGTCAATGTTTCACAAAACCTGCGTTTCAGACGTGGCGAGACGTTCCTATATGATCGATAAAACGGGCCGTGTATCCGGGAAGCTGTAAAGCACTGCCACGTGAATTACAAAGTGTGGCGAAATGGCGACGCGGCGTCAGGTGTCGGGGCGGGTTCACCAGAATATCTCTCGACTGATTGGAGAACGGCCGGGATGCTGGGCAAACGAGAGAACGTGGGAGCCTGCGACGCCGTGACCAAGGGCGTGGTTACGGGAAATGAAACAACCCCTACTCGCGAGCTCAAACAGCCAAACTCACCCTTTCCTACGTTCGGCTACTTCGACAGGGATGCTGCCGCCGCGCCGTCTCTCCCGACGATCCCGTCGAAATCGAGAGATCGAGATGTTGCCAGAAGCGATCTTGTTGCCGCGGATGAAGTTAACGACCGACGTCGTTTATCTGAAGTAGATAAACTATCGGTTTAGCAAAGCGACATTATTTGAAAAAAATCCGTGAGCTCGCGTGCTGTGGTTGATAGAAAAAAAAAAAACGTGGAAATCGGGACAAAGACTTTGTGCGCGATTGTTTAATCGGTGGAGGAATTTAATTGAAAACGGGTGAGGCGAAAAAAGTGATGTTGCTTCGAAGTGGATGAAAGAGAGAGAGAAAAGACTAGGAAAATCTTGGATCTGGAAAAAACTTTCTAAAGAAATTATACAACGTAGGTTTTTTTTTAAATTGAACACATTGTAAAATCTTAAAAAATAAATACATAAAAGAACTCACAAGGGATCTTGTCGATTTGATTGGATAGCGGTTCCGCGATAAATGTTGCAAGAAAAGAGTCGGCGGGAAGCTGCATGTCTCTTGAAATCTGGCGATTTTTCTGAAATATTAAAGAAAGAAACGCGGAAGGAGACAAGTAAATGCTCATACAAATTGCCGGTTTACCATAAAAATCAGATCGAACGGGGGTTGCTTTTCGTCAATACTTGATGAAGAACTCGCCGTTTGCGCGGAGCACGGACGCCGAGTTATTCTTAATAATGCAACGCTTTTCCCATAAATTGTCAAAACGACTGTTTCGGTGACATGTTAAAATTCCACGCGTTTCCCAAAAGTATAAAAAATTTCACATTCCTTTTTCTCTCTGAATCTAAATGCAACATTGCGAGAAACACAAAGCGCGTTCTTGACGCGATTATTTATTTCTTAAGAGAGTTTGGCTACTTCTGTTCTCTTCCCATAATTCTGTTACGCTTATGTGATCGACAAATATTTGGCTATCCAATTATCGCCGACCCTAATATTCGGAAAGGGTAAAATCCTTTTGCAGTACATTTTTCGTAGTTTTTCCACAATTCCCCAAAGGTTGCTAATGTCATAAATTCGATAAATTATGTATATAATGTCTATATACATCGTATATACGTTACACACGCGCGAAGAATAAAATTATACCTCAAGTGTCTTTCTGCGTATGTTGCGAAGCACATCTACAAGTCTACGACGGAGGGTGTGAGACGAGACAATCCCTCAAATTGGGAACTAAATCTTTTCGAAAGAAGAACTTTCAAATTGCAGTCCGGACACATGAAGAGTTTCAATTGCGATTTCACGAGCGAGAACAGAGCGATTTCTATGGCGAACGGCGGCCACGGTGTTCCTGTTAACGGGGTAAGCGCACCCGGTTCGGGCACTTTGTCGAGAGAGGAGAGACGCAGACGAAGAAGAGCGACCCAGAAATACCGAACAGCACACGCCACGAGGTAAGGCTGCGATAAACACAAAATAGAAATCTTTTCTGTGAGCGCGCGATATCAAAAAAACAAATTAAAAATATGGCTCACGCACGTTTACTTGTTTCTCAAGATCGCAACGTGTTTTTCCTGACACAAATTTTCTTGACACACGGAAGTGCCGAAGGAAATTGTAAGAATCTACCAAAAAGACGACTGTCTGTACGATGACCGTAACTTTTTTTCCATTCAGGGAAAGAGTCAGAGTGGAAGCCTTCAACTTAGCGTTTGCGGAATTGCGAAAGCTGCTGCCGACGTTGCCGCCGGACAAGAAACTCTCGAAAATCGAGATCCTCCGACTGGCAATTTGTTACATCGCGTACCTGAACCACGTTCTCCAGTCTTAAAACTCTTTTGTGTTTCGACAAGAAGAAATAAAACATCTTCCAGAAAATTATGAAAATTCCTTCATTGATGTGCGCGCTCATTGCCACGCGAGTAAAAACGCGTCGTTTATCGCGATGTGTCTGTCGAATCTATCCGATTCCTGAGGATTAGTTGTCCCACCTCGGGACAATGGAACGGCTCCCCATGGGACTTCCACCCCATCGCGTTCTTCCAAATTCTGCTACTATACCCTCGACGCTCGGTCGTTTGGCCGCCGTTCCGATCGCCGTCGATTATACGGATTCGACTTAAGTGAAAAAGAATGAAATTGCCGATGAAGAAGGCCAACTTCACGGATCGTCGCCTTGTACCTCCCGTTTCCCGGTTCTGCAAATGCGATTGTGCGACTTGATCGTTCAGAGACCTGCGTAAGATTGATTGCTCTTGCTGTTTCCAACTAAACTGGCTTTTCTGAAAAAAAAAAGAATATCGATAAATAAATGAAGTATAGGCTACAAGATAAAAAATACTTGATGTTCGTGTATGATAATGGATTCTTTATTAATGCCAAACTCTTTCGACTCTTGGATTGAGTCTTCTTCAGTGGCATGAATTTCGCAATCAGATGGAACTGTCATCAGTACCTTGTTTTTCACGTTACCATGTTTGCCTCTTGTTGACGACGTGTGCCTTTTCTGATAAGATTTGTTCCATGTCACACCGGGGCTGGGTACTGATGCACAGTTCTATTTAATTGCGAAATTCATGCCACCGAAGAAGACTCAATCCAAGAGTCGAAACGTCTGGCATTAATAAAGAATCCATTACCATACACGAACATCAAGTATTTTTTACCTCGTATTTTAGCCTATATCTCATTTTTTTAAACAATTTTACGAGGTTTTCATTATTCATGTTGAATATCGATAAATCAGAGAGCGAAGAAAAGTAAAATAAATTTTAAGATTTTGAGATTCTTTAGTTTAGTTTCGCGAGGTCGGTTTCTCTTAACATTTACACTCTTAATTCCGGCAAACATTATTAGACTCCGTCTTTTATCTGTTACGCAAAGAAATTAATAGAAGGTATGAAGTAGCAAATGACAGATAAGTCAATAGAAAAGAGATCATTTCCGCGGTATTAAGTTTGCGAAAAGTCTGAGGAAGATCGATCAAGCAAATGTTTTTTTTTCCAGACATTTAGCCAGTGTTGTTTATTTAACTTCTAATTAATTATCTTTCTGTAATTGTTGAGCTTCATATTTAGTTCATCGTTTCCTCTATATCTAAATTCTGTTTCTCTCTTTATTAACATTGTTATTCAGTCTTATACTATGTATAATTAGTAGTCGTACATTTCCATGTATCATGTATCATTATCAGTAAGAGAAATAAATAATGTAAGAGGAGACAATATAACTACACGCCTCTCTCTTTAATGCGTCGTACGACTCGTAACTTACCACGATCATCGGTTTTCCTTCATCGGTTTGACCTTCAAATTAATTAATAGTTTTTCAGGTGTAGCTTTCGAGGCAAGAAAATTTCCCCACGGAATTGTAATTGTATGTATAAAAAGCAACAATAGTATATCATCACATCTCTCTTAATTCATATATTTCTGTCGTCGTCAGAGGAAATGCGATTATGCGACAATATCTACGTGCTTATAATATACGGCGATCACGCGAAATCTTTCTCCGATAATTATTCGAGCTTGACAGCTCGGAACATTCGACTGACAATGTAACACGCATTAGTAAGGTAATAAACGCGGATCCTGTGCGCGCGACGTTTACACATCAAGTTACTCATTATCGCTTCCCGGACTGTTTCTTTGCTTTCGTGTATGTATGGCGTTCAAAGACCATCACAGCTCCTTTACACACGTTTCCTCGATTAACACACCTACATTTTTTATGATAACCGTTTATTAAGCCTGCACGCGAGTGTGCTTCATCAGCGATCTACAGAGGAAGTTCAGTGACAGACGAAACGGTGCGAATGTTACATCGTTGTCTGATTGGACGCGAATATCGACTACTTACTGTTTGTATAAATCGGCTCTGAGAAAAAATACGACGTCCTGCGTGTAGCGTTTTCTCACACGTGTGTGAATCGATGTACGCGGAAGTAACGAGTAAACAATATATAGTGTATATGTAATGACAGTTGAGAAATATTGCAAAGGCAGATCACAATGAAGCTATTCGCGCGTCCGAAATCCTTAGCCGACGCGATGGCGTTGTTGATCATTATCGTTCGTCTATTGGGGCTTCACGCTTTTGAGTTTCGCGGTCGGCCGATGTACATAATCAGCTTGATATATCTTCTGCTTCTTTATGTATTTTACTGCAGTACGTTGCATATGCAATATTGGTACTATTCGAACGATCAATTTCTGAAGCTGGAGTCGATGATGTACAAATTCTTGATGTACGTTACCACTCTGTCTATATTGGCGAAGTTGTTGCTGGGCTGGTGGTTTTCAGAGGTGAGAATAATTTATAAAACAAATAGCCTCTCACACTTAATATATGTAAATCGCACGTTGATATTTGCAGAAATTCAAAATTTGTCAACAAAAAATCGCCGCGATCGATGAAACGTTGCGGCAACTCGGACTTACGGTGAACTACGAGAGAATTTACTCTATAATAATAGGAATAATAGTCTCTTGGATAATATTTTTTTTCGTCTCAGCCTCCCTAGTCTACGTTTTTTTCGAGCCAATTTTTATAAATAAACTTAACAGATTGTATGTTATGATCACGTTTTCATACGGAATATGTATCGGTACTATTGTTATCGTGGAATTCTACATAAGCATAAAGTACGCAAATTATGGATCTGTAAACAACTCAAAAAAAGAAAATAATTGTAATACCTAATCTGTTTCATTATATTTATAACGATACAGAAACCTACAAATAAAGTTCGAATCGATCAATCGACTTTTGTGGGAAAGTGTTCCATTGTCGACAAGAGAAACGAAGGACTATTTTAAAATAAATGATTTCGCGGACATCATGAACTGCCAGCGACGAAAACACGTTTTTGCCAGAAATATATTAACACGTTATCGTCAGAAATCGAAGTCTTTGAACATTTCTGTGATAGAAAAACAAACTTCAATCAAGTCGCAAGTTCAATCTAATCTTCCATCCCAATGTCAGGAACAGTTCCGAGAGGAACTACAAAATCAACGTCAGGAAAATTATTCCGCAAAAATAAAACATCGAATATATCTTTTACAGATAATCAAGTAAGTACGAGAAGTGAGTGTAAGTATTACATTGTTTACTGTTAATCAAAGAAACTGAAATAAAACATTTCTTTAAATCAGATTTTGCAATATTTTTACCGAAATATAGATACTCAATATTATATCAATGTTTCAAATAAGCACATTTTTCAGACAGGTGCATCTGGAACTGTGTAAAATATCTAAAATACTGTGTACTATTTTCGGCGTACAGATAGCTTGTGAAATAGCAATTGCTATTATGTTTCTCACTGGAAGTTTCTATAATTTGTACATCCGATATATTATAAAATACAATTTTGCTGATCACGTAACGGAGCAAACGGTTGCAACTCTCATATTGAGCTTTCTTGATATATCGAAAATCTTTTTTTTGAGCCGCGTGTGTAAAAAAACTACCGATGAGGTAACTCATTCTTTTATTGTTACTTATTTACGTTTTTTTTTTTTTTTTTTTTTTATTGCAGGGGAATAAAACTATGGAGATCATTCACTCAATGTACGGATGCGACACGGACGCTGACTTGAAAGATGAGGTTTGTCTTTGCAATTATACATTATCACTCTTATTTAGCATAGGTATCAGTTGTAGCGCGCAATTATCGCACATTGCAATTATTTCACAGATTCAGCAATTCGGTATTCAACTGCTGCACAGTCCGGTCGCACTCACAGCGTTCGGTCTTTCTTTGGACTACACCGTTTTAAGTATGGTTTGTATCGAATCATGTATCAAATAATAGGTATACCATTGTAACCATTTTCAAATATCTCGCACGTATATCTACCGTCTTTCTTGCAGAGTTTAAGATTTGTAACAACCTATCTGGTTATCACGATACAAGTGAGCAACTCACTAGAATCAAATAAAAATATTCAACATGCGCGTATTTAAGGAGAATTAAAAAATAAATATTTCTAAACAAAAGAGTGATTATAAGTTCTTAGAAAGTAGCAATTTGTGTAAAAACGTATGTCTCGTGCAATATAAAAATAAAGTGCATCATATTTTCACGGAATATTTAATATTTTTACGATAGTCTTTTTTGTGTCGTATTCAATTGTAGAAGAATTGAGATATGCGTTTCTCTTGTCTTTTACTTTGATAAATTTTTTTAAGAAAAAAACACATAAATGCTGATAATAATTACTATGGTATTTCTTGTATTTTCTTCAATAAAATGTATTATTGTCACGAGCAACATCAAACCGAGCAATAAAATGTACTACGCACATATTATTTCTATTTTCTTATTTCCAAGTAATTCGTTGTCAACCATAATGTAAAAGGACATAAAAGTATTATGATAAATGTACACTCGAAAAATGTGTGTGTCTCAATTATTATACGTTTATATATACGCAGTTCGTTCTTCATAATCGTAACTCATTTCTCTTTATTACTATACTTTTGGCGATGTTATCAGGATCTATGACATTTGAGATCTAATAAAGGAAGTTTTATATATAATTATCATAATTGATAATTACACGCTATCAAGAGTTTTCGCGAAATATACGTCGCGAGAATATTATAGATGTAAAATAAACTTTCTCTCATATACAGGTTGCTGAAATTAAGTTTTCCAATATCTATATATGTGTATACAAAACTCTATTAACAAATTGCATTCTATTGATCTTCTGTTTTACAATTATGCGCGCAAATATGATCCAGTATTTCTTATTCTGTTGATATATTGTCGTTAATAAGATAGTTCTTAACTTGATATTTCGCACGATATCGATCTTTCCGATAAAGTCTCCTGGGCATTCATCCATTACAAGATCACGGACACCTGATATATTCGTCACTCATTTCATACGCTGCACGCCTTGTCATCGTCTAAATTTATCAGTATTTATGTTTCGTGTATATATATGTATATATGTTAATATATTAGTACGTATATACAATATATATACATATATATATAATCTTTATTAATAAGTGAAATAAAAAAATATTTAGATATAAATACAAAAAAATTAGATAAAATAAAAATAATATAAATATATAGAAATAAAAACTGTAAAAAAGACAAACAGACAGAAAAAAAAAGAAAAGCCATACACTGTGTGAAGCAATTTCTTTTCTAAAAAATTATCTAATAGCATTCACAATTTTTTTTCCAATAAATGCTTCTCTGGTTTCTTTTTAACGCTATTTGCTACAGAAATTGTTATTCAGTATATCTCTTTGTAGAAAACAAAAAATTTTAAAATTTTTCACAGAACATTGTTGTGTAATCACAAGCGGTAAAAAACACGCGGCATATCAAGACTATTTATGCGACATGATCGCGACCTAATATCGACCGGAACATCGACGAATCCTTTGGGACATAGACGTATCACGAAACATCGTGGACATCGTCCGCTCAGGTAGCTTTTCACGTTCGCGGCCACCTGTTCGCCTTCTACCATTTATCGAGCTGGCATTTAGTATTACGCTGTCCACACATGGAACACGCGAAGTGACGCAGCTACCGTATTTATCGTTCATTTTTCTTCATTTTACACGGAGGTGAGCCGTGCGCGCGCGTTGTCCACGTGAATGAGCTCGCGGTCGACGAAAAGTATTACACATTTACATCAGCGATAGACTTTGCGTTTTTCCATCATCGTATCAGCAACGAAGATGTTCGAGCCGAAGACCATGTGCGAGATGATGAAGCCAATATTTGTGGCAAATTTTATCCTCGGAATGGGGATCGGGACCAGTAAGCGAAGAAGAATTCTGAATTTCGCATACTCATTACTGTGTCTGACGATATACGTAGCTGTCACAATATTGTCCATGCAATACATGACTGATTATATCTCGGACAAAGTGAATAAACTCGGCACCATAACGTTCGACGCGATCTTCGTCGCCAACATTGGTCTGACGTTTTTTCTCATCTTCTGTGGATGGTGGAAAGGAAAGGTAAAGCGTTCTCTTTTATACATTCTAGAAAAAAATGTCCTTCTCTTTCTCCGAATTACAAACAAATTTTTGTTCAATTCAAAAGTAATAAATTTTTAATTTACCAAGCTATCTCTTCTTCTTTTGGTTCGATTATCTTTATTTTCTTTCTACTTTCGAATCGAGAGATCGATAAACACGATATTATTTTTCACAATCGACTAGTAAAACTAGGATAAGACAGTATGTGGGCGCTTCCACAGCATTTGGAAACGGCGATAATGCGCATTATAATGTGCGAGAAATCCCTGGAGCAAATGGGAATAGAGAAGAACTATCGGAAGTTATACCTAAATCAACTCTACTCGTTTGGGTACATCATAGTGGTGATTATCATATTCGTTGCGATTACTTACGACGGATCGTTCACGGAAGGAACACCCATGCACATCAAATTCATACTCGGGCTTGGCATGAACTATCCCGTAGGTTTACTCTACGTGAGCGACGCATCGTTCCTGCACTGGGTCAGGTATTTCGTGTAATTAATCTTATTAATTACAATAACGTTATATAATTATTTTTATTAATTAAAATAATATGAAAACTGATCTAATCGCTCCTGAGTTTTCGCTATTTTACAATTCCAATTGCGGTAATTAGACGTTTATTATTTTGTGCTTGAATGAATTGTGTACAATTAATTATAACAATTAGTTATATATATATTTAAAACACTTTTAAGTATGTATCTTAGTATCTTAAGTATATAAAAAAATGTGTTCATATTTTCTGGTTTCGATCTTGCCGCGAAAAATTGCCGTGAAAATACTTAAAGGTACTCGAGGTTGCGATTCGAGCAGCTGAACAATCTGCTGCAACGCATGTTAACAACCACCCCCGATTCGCCGCAGCACAAAAGGGTGCTGAAAATGAAAGACGAGTGGAACAAGACGGTCATCTCATCGGCGCACGATCGCAGAAACAGGGAGAACACTGACACAATGAGAGCTGTCAAGTGAGATATCTTTGTTCTCTGAAGAAATAAACACATTTCTGAAAAATAGTTACAAATGAAAATTAAAAATATTATTTTGCACACGTGATAAATAAAACATTTTTTTACATATCTCATTTTTACTCATCACATATTACAATCTGTGTTGACTTATAGAAATCTTGCTTGAGTTGCCTGATAACATCTTTGATTTTAGAAGAATTTAATAATAATAATGAGCTTTTTTTTTTCCACATGTATACGATTAAAACTAACAAAGTTTTGCTTTTTTTTATGACAAACAAAAAGGCAAGTTCACCTGGAATTAATCAAGTCTATCAGAAGCATAAACGAAACGTATGGCGTACAGATTCTCCTTTCCATGACGATATCCTTCGTGTTTATCACCTCTCTTCTTTATTACGCTTATTCGATTTTATGGTCGCCGAAGATAAGTTCGGACGTATATCAACAAGAGATGGTTCCGCTCGTGTGCTGGGTATTATTCTATGTCTCAAAAGTTCTTATTATAAATCACACGTGCGCTACGGCGACTATTGAGGTACGAAACTTTAAAAATTACATATAAAGCTTCACACATCTTTTACGTTTCTCGAAATCAAAAGAGAACAAATATTGTTTGAAACATTTTGTTAATTCCCGCGAATGTTAAACTAAACATATCAGATCGTTGGAAATTACGAAATTAACAATCGCGCTATTTACTCATCGAACTATTATTTCTGCAGGCTGCAAACACCGGTGATATAATCTGCGAGTTGTACGAGCCATCCACTAGCAAGGAATTTCGCGCAGAGGCAAGCTTATATAATAATTACTTTATTACACTCAAATGACATGTACCAAAGACACAAATAAAAAAGAAAAACAAACATCTATTATGTTAGATTGTTTTTAGATACGGGATTTTACTCTGCAGCTGATACAAAACCCGTTAATTTTCACGGCGTGTGGATTTTTCAACTTGGATCACACATTCATTCACGGAGTAAGTTGTACGACTTGGTCGAAATTCAATATGACGTATAAGAATCTATTTTAGATGCAGATGACATATCTTTATCATACTGAAGCGCATCTATCAAATCTCTTGCGTGAATGTGTGAATTTATTTATTTTAATTTCGTATAGTAACTGTATAATAATCTCTGTCTCGCTTTCCTTCGTTTCTTTGTGTGTTTTTTGTAAATATATACTTATCCCCTTTAATTTCTGTCTGCTTTACCTGCTGTATAACTATTATCTGTTATCTCAGATTATAGCTTACAATTTTCCACAACTGTATAATTAAAGTTTAATTACAGAAAATTATAAAATCTCGCATGCATATCTAACACAACTTTATACAAAAATAGATAAGATGGACTAAAACACAAGTCTTTGAAAAATCTGTTCCTGATAAAATTCTTTTTAATATATGAAAAATATTATATAATAAAATCTCACACAATTTTTATACATATATCTTGTTTCTTTTCAGGTCATTGGCTCAGTCACCACGTATCTCGTGATTCTTATTCAAGTCGGGGATTTGTCGGGACAAGACGGAAAGAATTCAACTAATATCTCACAATATAACGATACGAACTTGACTCTGTCTAGTACGGTTACGTCTCTTACGACTCTGTACTAAATAAATTTTTCATCGAACGCAGAGAAACGCGAAACTCGAGGGCGATCGCTTTCATGAATACACGTTATTTGCGATAAGAAAAAGGAAGGCACTCACTCTTTTTTCTTGTCTCGAGCGCTAGAGATTCTTGTCTGCACGAAAGTAACACGTCAGCAAATCTATGTATGTGTATTTAAAAAGCAATACGTATCAATATGTATCAATAAAATGTTATTTATTCTTTTACAAGTTATTTATTCTTGTACAAATAATCGATTTCTGTCTCCTTTCGTCAACTTTTTCCTAAACAAGAATAATTGCATTTCGAGATCGGATTTAACTTTGGACTTTTGCGTAAATATATAAATAAAAGGGATCGCACCGCGAGTTGTTTAATTGTTCGACTAGTTAACGAGGCTCCGATGACCGGATACGATTCTTCCCGACAATTTTCCGCCAATTAGAACATCGACAAGGATATTGCGTCAATTACACTACCCTAAGCACGCACTTACCCTGCTCGTCTACCATCCAGATGGAGGCGTTAGTCCGTGAAATTCGGTCCTCCCGTAATTCAATAGCGTTTAATTCGACCGTAGCGATTACCTATTCCCAATCAATTACACGTGCGTACGAATTTTTGCCACGTAAAAATTTTCGCGAGTCTCACGTTCGTTGACAACAGAAAGACCTACTCACGAATACTCCGCAGACAGAATGGTTGCGCATGAATTGTCTTCGAAAACTGATGCAATTTCGTGAGAAGGGAGATACCGAGTATCTCTCCTGAAAATTTTATTTCACACTTTTCGATACGCGGCTAAAATTCGTACACGCATCGTCTTTTTTTATTCTCATGTATTTAATTTAAACTTGTATTGAAATATATCGATTATTTAAATTCGTATAAAGAAGAAACTAATGTTTTTTATTTGAATAAAAAACAGACAAAATATTTCTTCTGAAACACGCGTTCGATGTATCATCTGAGAAAACGTGTTTGAACGTACGCGTTTCGAGAACAAGGGGGATGTACACGAAGCGCACGTTTACATCGAGGATAACATTAATTGGGAATTAAGGGCGCGAATGTGCCGGTGGCCGTCAGGAGCCACCTGCTACTACGGCACTCTCGTCGGGCTAAGGGGATTGATTTATTGTACCCGGGGGAGAAAGAAGGTTTGAGTGCGGACCGGTTCGATCCGACCAATGTCATTTTGTTCCCTCTTGTTAAATAAAATTCTTTAGAGACATCGCGAATACATTATCAAAGGTATTGTCTTCCGCGCTCACAGCAATTTTTCCCCGAAATATAAATAAAATATAATATTAATCTTAAATCTCTTCTCTTTCGAATTTTTTAGTATTTAATTTCTACACGTATATCACGTGTCAAACTTTCAAATTGTTTATACATCGTTCAATAATTAATTTAAAGCAGAAAGTATAAGTATAAAAAGAAAATTATTTACTAAAAATATTTTAAAATTTGTATATTTTGTATGCCTCTCTCTTTCACCACTCAAAGAAGGGATGAGAAACGTAGTAAGATAAGTGATATTCGCAACGCGTGGATCATTGGGGTGCGTTTTCCGAACGAAACATACGGGCCGGATTAGAAATGGAAATTGTAGAAAGGCAAACACAAACAGCAACCTACAATCCTAATAATCCGCAAACGTCGTTTATCATCCGAAAACGGGTCCGCCCTAACTCCGAGACCACTCCTACCCGAAGGCGTGCGCAGTCGCCGACTGCTGTTTCTTTTTTTTTTACTTTTACACTTATGTAACATATGTATTTAGTATTACAATCTATATATTTTTAAATATACACATTCTTTCTTCGCTCTATATTATATCAAACTATTTCCACTCTTCATATATCGATACATTTATTTAATATATAATCGATACATTTAATTTTTTATCGTAATTTTGTTATATGAAAACATTACAAAGAAGAGATTTATATGGTGAGAAATAAGTTTATCTCACAAAAATAATTCATTCTTTATATCAAGAAACATATTAAAACAGATTGCGTTTAAAACTGTGTATTTACAAACTTGTAGTATATATAAATTACGCCTATATATTTACAAGTTACTATTTAGAACTTTTTATTATTGTATTTCAACTTGTTCTTTAGTTTCTTCGGGTTTATTCCGTATGTCTTTAATCTTTCTGCATTCAGAGATATTATTGGCTTGGCATTATTTAATTTGCTCTTTTTATTCTTATTATTCGCTTCAGAGTCGATATTTGATGTGTTTTTCCGCTTCAGTTTTTTGCTCTTGCTTGTCACATCTTTTTTTTCTACGTTTTTATCTTGGTTTTCATTATTCGACTTGATCTTTTCACTCTTATCATTCGATTTAGAGTCGATATTTGACTTATTCTTTTGCTTCTGCTTTTTATTCTTATTTTTTACATTTTTATTTTCTACATCTTTATCTTGTTTTTCGTTATTCTTGTTATTATGAGAATTACTGTCACTATTTATGCCATTTTCTGCGATTTCCGTTGTAATTTTCTTAGAAGCAGCATCTGTATTATTATTCTTATTATTTTGAGATTTGTCTTTGTTTGTATTATATTCTGCAATTCTTGTGTCTGTTTCTTTAGAAACGGCATTTATATTAGTGGATTCTATATTAGAATTTATAGCTGTAGCTTTCTTCTTTCGCCTGCGTTTCTTAGTGCGAACGTTAGTTTGCTCTACTTCAAGCTTGCCCTTTTCTTTTTCTTCTTCTTTTTCCTCTGGCTCGCTACGTACATAAAAATGTATAATTATCAGGTATATAATTTATCTAATATATATCTAATATACTATAAACATATAATAGTTTTCAATTTTTATAAAATACTTACGTATATAAACTCTTTAAAATTTTTTGTTTAAGTGCTTCGTTTGATGCTTTTCGTTTATACATCAAAACATCATTCTTTTCTGCTGCCTCTGATTTGCGTTTAAGAGCATGTTTTAAAGAACACCATTTGTTCAATTCTCTCTCGTCAGCCATTAAAATCTTGAAACATGAAATATATTTATTAAATCACATTATGACTCTCTTACTGCTATTCCGAATTAATTAATTTTGTCGAATTTGTGGAATTTGGCATTAACCAATCTTAAAATTGTATAAACACTTACCTCTTCGATACTTAGTCCATAATTGTTCGGCACTACCTCCCTATATTTAAATCTACAAGGTAAATCCCCAATTATATCTTCGTAATCTAACGAATAATATTCATCATAATATTTTTTATACGAAGGAAATTGTTGAGGATCAAATTTTGGTTTGTCTTTTGCTAGAAGCTCAGCAAATTTAGATCGTCTCCTTCGTTTCTTTTTCTTTGTATTTTCAGTAAGTTCGAACTGCAGAGCTCGAGATTCGTCGTAATCAGCATCCATCTATAACCAGAGCAATCAATAAAATATAAAAACTAGCCGAAACAAATATGTAATATATATGGCAACACAACTATATATAATGAGAAACACATACATTGAAATCTGGATCTTCACAATGAGGTTCGTTATACGAAGCAGCATCCAGATCGATTTTATCTGTGGTTGGATCATATTTATCCCATGTGGGTTCAATATCCAGTTCTTCATCAATCTCTGGAAATTCTGGCTTCTGATCCTCGTCCTCACCGTCAGCGTAATACTCATCATTAAAAAGTTCTTTCATTTTTCTATCATGTTCATTTGGATCAAAATCGGCATCAAAATCAAAAACATCAAACCGCTTGTCATTATTACCTACAATTAATATATACAGATGCAACATTAAACAAGTGATTGAACATTTTGACATAAAATTCTAAATTTTAGAATGTATGAAAAATCATAATACCTGAAACTTCTTTTAATTTTTCTATCTTTTCTTGTAACTCTTTTCTGGCCAATACCTTCAACTGTTTCAGTTCTTCCGCCTTCCGCAACTTCTCTTGCTCTTTTCTTTGTTTAACTTCTGCTCTCTTTTCCGCTCTGCGTGTATCTTTCTTTCGCATTGAGTTTTCCATTGTTCGTGGATATCTTAGTAAATTTCAATGACAGAACAAATTTAAATAAAAAAAAAAAAAAGAATCATGGAACACTTGATAATTCACATTTTATTATAAAATATTAAGTTGTACCTTTTGATAAATTCTTTGTCGGGTTCTTCAAATCTAAAATTATATTTGTGTTCAAATTCTTCTTGTTTCTGAATATTCCTTTCATCCTCTGAAAGATTCTCATCACTGTCATGAATAATATGATTGTACTCGAGATCCTCATTGTAAGATTCTTTATCTGTATACTTATTATTCAGGATATAATCCCTTAAAAACTTCTCATTTGGATCCAAATTAGGATCTATCCAGTAATCGCGCAGTGATTTAAGCACTTTCTGATCCTGAGGATCTATTTGTACTTCTTGACCTTTCAACCACTCTTTATATGATGCCTCTTCCTAAACAAATAAAATAAGCATATATTATATGAACCTTTACATAATACATATAATTAAAATAATTGAAAAATACCTTCTGGTTTTCGTCGTCTGTCTTTTGTTTTAGTGTTAGAAGACCATCATCATTGTCATCATCATCTTGCAAAGCATTTTTAAAACTATCTTTTAATTCTTTTTGTTCTTCAACATAAGTAGATATTTTAATTTCAGCATTTTGTTTTGTATCATCTTCATCTTCACTGCTATAACGTCCATTTCTTTCCAATATAATATTACGTTCATAGTCACGTATAGAAAGAGCCTTCTCTTTTTCTTTTTTTGTTTTCTTTTCTTCTGATGTTTTAGGTTGGACTGTATCACTAAAGAACTTAACTTCTTTATCATATATACGTGGGTCATCATGTTTCAAACAAGCTAGAGTTATGAGAAACTCTTTATCAAATTGTGGATTCTCAATCTAAAAAAAAAATATTTATACAGAATAATTGCATTTTATAACACACTTAATTTGACATACAAAGCAAATGAGAAATAAGATACATTCAGTTTTAACATTCAGAAATTTAAGAGATTTTATAAAAATAATATACATATGTAAAAAAAGCAATCAATAATTTACTAATAGGCTAAAACATACATTTTCATCTTCATCTTTGGATGAACTGCTGTCACTGGACTCGTCATCTGTAGCATTCTCTCCATATCTTGCCTTTACTACACATAACATTAAAACAGCGAAAATAAATTTTTAAGATGCTAGTCTAGTGCAATTTGTAATAGAAAATCTCTTGCTGTCATTGCATACATAGATTTACTCACGTTTATGTAGCTCCTCTTTTTGACGAAAAGTATCATAAATATTGGCATAATCTTGATTTATTTTTAACTCTCCATCGGAATTCGAGTTGTTATCGTTTTCATTAAATAACGAAGACATGTTAATTCTTTACAAAAAGAAAATAAATTCTAAAAGAATTTTTTTCTTTGTTTCAATCAAAATAAATGTCCACGTTCAAGATTTCTCGAATTCTGTGATCGACGTAACATTACAAATACTTTAAAACAACGTTCTATCTTTGTTCATATTTAATCAGATTTCATGAAAAATAAAGATAGAATAATACTTTGGAGCGTTTGTAGCGCTACCTTATGGCCAGTCTACAATAAAGGTAGTAAGGCTGTAGGAGTAGAGAGTAAACTATTTTTCGATGAAGTAACAACGGGAGTAACGAAA